>JAQFYP010000892.1:0-18687 GCA_034694865.1 Bilobella braunerae | reverse complement strand
CAAATAAACCGTGGTTTAAACCAAAAACCCGGTTTTTTTGGTTTATTTAATAAAAACCAAAAAAACCGGAAACCCTGTTTAAAACTAACTGTAGTTATAAAAAATCTCAATCGACTACGAATCTTATTAGCAAAATCAGCAATAAAATTTAAATTAATCATATACCAAAATAGGTTAACGTAATAGTTTCCATCATCCTATCTAGGCACACCACAGAACCTACGATTTGCTGGTTTAAGAACCATAATTGATCATTTTGGGCTGATCTTACCAATTAGTACGGAGCTGGATATAGCTGATCTGAGAAACGTAATTTTATCTCTCACAAAACATACTCTTGCTATGAAGCTTTGCTGTAACATTATTTAAAATTAGCTTCAACAAGTAGCAGACGAAGAAGCATCAAAACTCTCTGACCTCGGTAAAGAACACGGCTCAAAAATGTACAGCTATGACCACTTGCGGATTGATGTTTTCGAATTTCCATCAATTGATAAAGGAGTAACTTTGGACAAAATATATCATATCAAAATTCCAGCCGACATTGCCGACGAGGTAAAATTATATTCTAACTTAGCAAAAGAATTTGAATACAGAAAATTAAAAAAAATACCAGCTAATCCAGTCCGTAGGACGGTATGCTTTTATTTTTTCCTAAAAATTTCAAATGCAGTTTTTTTTATGAAACGAAAAAAAAAGTTAAAAGTAGACCGATGCAAAAATAAAAAAACTTGTTGTTTTCAGGAGAAAAACTTTTTTTTCATTATAATTGCACTTAACAAAGCAAAACGATAGCGTGATACATTTTAACTATAAGTTGTTTTTCCTCTGGCCCTATGCCTGGTTTGGCCATGTGTTTTGATCATAAATTTTTGAATAGCAAAATGGAGTGCTTAGATTTTTAATTTTGTTTAAATTTAAACAATGCACAGCGTTAGAGCTAAGAGAAACGTTTGTGATATCTTATGCCAATGTTTTCTTTGATCTGAGAAACAGAGAAAAATCATTTAAAAAATAAACTCCATGTAATTCTTGAAATTATATTGCTAAAAACGTCATTAACATCATCAAGATAAGATTCTCTATATTTACTTAATGGACTTTTAGATAAGAAGAAAGACCAGTATTATTTCAATAGGATTCGCAGCCATGGACTCTTTTGTAGAATCAAACGCAAATCAATTTTCAGTTAGTCATGGACATGTGGTCCTTACTGTCTT
Source organism: Bilobella braunerae (assembly GCA_034694865.1). NCBI lineage: Eukaryota > Metazoa > Arthropoda > Collembola > Poduromorpha > Neanuridae > Bilobella > Bilobella braunerae. Next base: position 17,467 of record JAQFYP010000892.1, on the reverse strand, counting down.
GCACGGTAGTGTGAAATTTTATTTGTCAAATATTTGACACAACCATATTTGATTTTTTGATATTTTAGCTCCATCTGCCCCGGAAAAACATATAAAAGCTACGCTGCAATGGCTCTCAAAAATTGATGCTGCATATGCAGATTCATTTGATGACGCTTCGGTAATTTCAAACTTTATATAATTTAACCGTTCGATTTAACATTTTAGTTACGTATTTAAAAGTGACTGTTACTACGTTCATCGCTATGTTCAATTGAAATGCTTTCCAGTTACTTTTCCAAATCTGTGTCTGGTACATATTTTAAATTTGGTAATATTATACATCTTAATGAATTTTTTTGTTTTGTATGTAAGAATAAGCTAGCACAAGCACGAGCAGAACAATTAGGAGAAAAATTGAAATTGATTGGAAAAGCAGTCAAAGAAGTAGATGTGAAGTCGAGTGCATACGAAATAACGATTTCCTTCAAATCCTACACCGTTCAAGAAACTGTTGACCAAATTTTAGCCCAGGACTTTGAATTCATTTCCGGTCATGTATGCCTAATTTTAACAACATTCTAAAAAAATATTTTTTTTTAATTATTGCTTGAAATTTCAAAATTAAAATTGTCAACTTCATTTAGTATATTGGAATAAAAGGCGTCGGATTTCATATTGGCCAGCTGGAAAACGCTGGTGAAACAATATCCTATCCTGTTTTAACGCTCATAAGGGGTAAATTCTAGTGCGCTGTCGTAATTATTCTTTAGTATTATTTTCAATAAGTTTTTCATTATTTGTTTTGAAAACAATATCAGGCACAAAAGCTGATCTTCGAAAATCCGTCGTGAATTCATTAAGTGCGATTGGCGAGTCAATTAAGAACATCGTTACGGCAGCACCCGATCCCGTGGTAACTAAGTAGATCACTGATTAATCGGTTGACAAGTAACTTACGCTAAATGTTTGCGTGCTGTACTATGATTGTATTACTTTTAGGCTGAAGAAGATGCAAATTTCGAACTCTTTAACCTTTTAAATGAAAACAAAGAAAAGGAAATGGAGAATGGAATTTCGTTTCGAAAAGATGACGATAAACATATCGTATTTTTTCGAACAAACTTCGCTGACTTTGAATCCAGTTTACAAGCCTACTTCAAACAGCAAGCAATGGAAAAGATACAGGTAAGTTACCCCAAAATTACAAACATTATTACTAAATACATGTCTCTGAATTAAATAGTATTTCAATTTCTCTATGCCAGATGAAGTAAAACTTGACTTCTATGCTCGTAATTTTGGTAGTTTAATGTACTTTTATACACACTGTTCACAGAAAATTGTGCTTTGTCGTATTGGAATTGCTGCGATTAAGGTGTTGAAAAAAACCGACTCCGACAAAGAATTGTTCCAAGCCGTACTAGTTTTTAAATACAGTAAGATATTTAGCAAAAGTTTACTATAGTTGCTACACATTTTCCTTTGAATTCAAGCTACAAGCTTACTATAATCTCATTAGAAACACATGCTGATTTGCGACTCGCCGGAATTACTCTGCTGAATGCAGCATTAGGAGGTATCTTGAGCGCAACGGATGCAAAGGTTAGTGTGCTTTAACATCCAAGATCTGCATGATAAGTGCTTAAAACTAATTTTTTTAAAACGCACCAATCTCATTTCGACAGATACAAGAAGTAGCCGATATGGAAGCTCTCAAATTGGCAATAAAAGGGCAGTCACACCATCTAAAGATACCTTCGGACAAGGAAGAGCAAATTTTCATTTTAACATCAATTATCGGACATACATCAGTGGCTCGAATTCGAGAATTTCAAATTCCTTCCTTTGTTATTTCCAAGGTAAAAAATTAAGAAACAATTTTTGGTTCCAGTCTTTGATAAAGGAAGCAATTGCTCTTAATTATTACTCTGTTGAAAACGGTAATAAAATCGCCAGATGTCTGTGTCAGCTTTTTTTAAGTACCCAAATGGGTTTTTCCTAACCTAACTCGGGTGAAGTAACTAATCATGATTCCAAAACATACCATTAGAGGCCGGGCACCTAAATAATGACATACCATTTTTACCGTAAATCTCATATTAGAGGCCCGACACCTATATAATGACATACCATTTTTACCTTAAATTTCATATTAAAGGCCCGGCACCTAAATAATGACACCATTTTATTGTAAATCTCATATCGGAGGCCCGGCACTTATATAATGACATACCATTTTTACCTTAAATTTCATATTAAAGGCCCGGCACCTAAATAATGACACCATTTTATTGGAAATCTCATATTGGAGGCCCAGCACTTATATAATGACATATAATTTTTATTGTAAGTCTCATAATAGAGGCCCGGTACCTATATAATGACATACCATTTTTACCATAAATCTCATTTTAGAGGCCCGGCTCCTATATAATGACATACTATTTTTACCGTAAAATTCATATTAAAGGCCCGACACCTATATAATTACATACCAATTTCACCTTAAATTTCATATTAAAGGCCCGGCACCTAAATAATGACATACCATTTTTATTGTAAATCTCATATTAGGGGCCCGACACCTATATAATGACATACCATTTGTATTGTAAATCTTATATTAGAGGCCCGGTACCTATATAATGACATACCATTTTTAGCGTAAATCTCATTTTAGAGGCCCGACACCTATATAATGACATACCAATTTTACCGTAAATCTAATATTAGAAGCCCGGCACCTATATAATGACATACCATTTTTACCGTAAATTTCATATTAGAGGCTCGGTACCTGTATAATGACATACCATTTTTATTGTAAATCTCATATTAGGGGCCCGATACCTATATAATGACATACTATTTTTACCGTAAATTTTATATTAAAGGCCCGACACCTATATAATTACATACCAATTTTACCTTAAATTTCATATGAAAGGCCCGGCACCTAAATAATGACATACCGTTTTTATTGTAAATCTCATATTAGGGGCCCGACACCTATATAATGACATACCAATTTTACCGTAAATCTAATATTAGAAGCCCGGCACCTATATAATGACATACCATTTTTACCGTAAATTTCATATTAGAGGCTCGGTACCTGTATAATGACATACCATTTTTATTGTAAATCTCATATTAGGGGCTCGACACCTATATAATGACATACCATGTTTACCGTTGTTTTCAAAAATGAGTTGCTGAAAGTGATAAATAGTTTTCAACAGAGTAGTTCCATTGCGCAGCAGCGTGCTTTTATAATTTTATAAGGACTTCATTTAATTTATGTCGAATTTTACAAACACAAGTTTATATGATATAAGAGAGTATATAAAAAAGCTAAAATTATTAAAACTCAACTAGATAAAAATGTTGCAAGTCCTAGCTGTTGGATTTGCAGTTTTTGAATCTACCATACAATCTGATGCAGAACCAGGCTTATTCGCTGCAAGGTATTCCCACATCGTAATCTCCGTCCTTGAAGGTGAGTTTTAAGATTATTCTTACAATACTCACTAATTTATAAAAAAAACCTAAACCTAACTTTGTCCAACGTTCTCGTTGCAATTTTTAGTTCCGGACATGGAGTTTTCCTATAATTTTAAAGCAGTAACTGCCCTCAGAAATCAATTGTTCGTCTCCACACTCTTTCCTAAAAACGAAGTGACGTTCCCTGTGATAATTAAATCGGTACGTTTATTGCAAAAACTATTTTCACCTAACGCAGTGAACGCATTATACTTAATCAATTAATTAAAATTAATATATAATTATCAATTATGTTTTATTTTAGAGCCAAATGGCCAAAGACCAGGTATTTAAGAAAGCAGCGGAAATTGAACTGAGCAATAAATTTAATACGGAACTGGAGGTGGAATTCGGGGCATCCACAACATTTTTTCGCTTTCCGCCTTTCAACCTCATTAAAACGCCGCTTAAACAACGTGAAGAAGACGTTGACGCGGCAATCGCGGAAGTAATAGCTGAAAACGTGGATATGATCCGAAGCCGCGTGAGTTTGGCATAAACATAGTTAAAACACAGCTCATTTATAACGTAAAAAAGTTCAATTTTTTGTGCAAAGTTTTCTGGGGTACACGGTGCAGCGTTTGGATTAATATTTGACAACAGTAATCGCGACTGGCTCAAATGTCATCTTATTCTTGCAGCCGTAACAGGTCAGCTTCCTTTTCGGCATAATTCTGTGTCATAGCATTTATTTACATTTGAAATCTTATACATTTAGGTTCATCAATAATATGTTATTTTTTTAACTTTATTGATTATTACCATTGCAGTTTTATTATTTCGCAAACACACATGTGTTGCTTGTCGCTTGTCTTGATTATGGTTTAAACCAAATGTCAAATAATCGATTGATAGTTTGAATAGTGTGTACTTTTTATACAAATATTATTTGATTCAGTGAGTAATGCTTCATTTAAAAAAAATGTAGGCACGCCTGAAGGGTTGAAGAAAGACGTTGTCACTGGACTTGGGTCCATTTCATCCCCTGAGTTCCAAGTTTTGTTAAAGTCCAATTTGGACCAATGGGTATTAAGAATTTCTTAATATATAACTTCTTCAAACATAAAGCTACCACATCTGGAGCTCTACAATCGTGATCAGTTCTAAAAAAATCAAAATTTACTTTACTATCATTTCAAAACACAATATTTATAGGCTGAAGAAATGAGCAATATCTATGTAAAGAAATTGATTGAAACTGGCGAATACAAGGATGCAATTCCCAAGAAAAGCAGAATGATGGACGTAGTATTTCTTCAGCTTCCTCTACAGGTTGACCCTAAGACAATGAAAGTTTATGACGAAGTTCAACAAATAATAGAGGTAGGATTTAATAATTAGAAAAGGAGTTTTAGTAAATTTTCTTAAATTATAAACTTAATTGTTATAGGAATACAAGCCAACTGGTTTTGGATTTGGAGCATTTAATGTGGTAGTTACTACTACCATAACACTAGAAGATGAAAAATCAAAAAATCAAAATAAAGATCATGCATTGATTGTTCTAGGGTTTAGAATCGGTAATACTTTTTTTTACTACATATATGCTGGATTTATTGTTACCTACACCTTGACCCATCAAACACCATTAATAAATTATTTTTATTGTAATAGAAAACAAATTTAAGAGTGCCGTGGAACAATCATTTCAACGCATTTCACATTCCGTAAAATTTGGAGCTGAGGTGAGTGCAAGAATGTTTAAATTTATAGAAATTTTTTGAAGTATTTTCTTTTGTCCCTTCAGACTATGTTTGCTGCCAAAGACCTGAAAAATGATTTTTCTCTGTACAAAACAGACGAATTCGAGTTCACTTCCAGTGAGAAGGATTTGGAAATTGCAGCTTTGGGGTGGTTTGATATCGATGAAAAACGAAATGCCTTTCTAGAAAGTGTAAGAATTTTTTTTAGAACTTTATAAAAAAAAATGGAGAAAACTGTTGCAAATTTATTGTTAGACTTTTGCATGTTGTTTGTAGTATGCGACAGAATAGAAATTCAAAATGTTTAAAATCAATTGATTCAATTCAAATGAATAGTTTCTTTATTTGTAACATAAAGTCTAAGATTTGGTTCAGTGTTAGGTTTTGTTCTAGTTTCATTTGAATTATTTTGCCAAGTTCAAACATTTTTCTTTTTTTCTTCAAAAAATATGCAGCTCCCATCTGTGCCGGCAAATTGTGGCCTAAGCGTAACTGGCGACGAAAAAGAAGGTTTCCCTAAAATGCAACAACTCAAGGTTGTTAGGGTCTGTACAGGTAATCATTACTACAAAATCCATTGCACTTCTTAAATTTCTATGTGTACGAATTAAGATTGACATAACAGCTCATTCCCACAAACATTATATTTAAATGCCGTATTCTATTTGTTGCGATAATTGTCAACCGAATAACAAAACACAATAAATATACATTTTATTATATGTAAAATGTTTTACTATAATCTGCATCTAGTTGTAGGCGCCACCAAAGTACCAACACGAAATACAGACTTTAAATTTTCGAACGGAGAATCAATCTATGTTAAGCCAAAAGACAATGATGGTAAGCGGAATATACTTTATGAACTATAGTATTTTTTATTGTAAGTGTCTTAATTTTTTTTTCATTTGGTTATAGTAACAGAGGAAGTAATTAAAACTGCTGGAATTCTTAGAATAATTAATGTTTGTGGGTTATACATTCCTAAGTTTGACGACGATGTAAGAATATCCTGCTATTTTGCAATTTTGCATTTGAATAAAATTTTATCCATAAACCCTGGACGCCGACGCATATACATACAACAAAACTGTTAGCCTTCAATCGTCAGCAATATACACACAGACAAAAACATAAAAAAAAACTCAAAATTCAAAATTTGTTCAACTTTTACGGAAAATAAGCCGTTTTAGGTTATTTTAATTTGGCATATTAGGTATAATAATATTATCACTTAATAATAATCAGACTCAAAAAGCTGCTGAAAGCAGTGTCAAGCTTGTCGTGGAGAATCCGTCAATTCAACTTCAAAGTACAAAAGAATTTGATTTTCACGTTTTGCCAAAAATAAGTAGGCACGTCACGGCAAGGAAAATAAGAAATCTCGAAATACCTTATGTTATACAAGAAAAGGTAAGACTAGGCTTACTAAAAATATTGGAAAATCTACTTGAAACCATTTTTATTGCACAAAATTTTTAGATTAAAAATACAAATCCCGTTGCACTTGGCTTTGCTGCCATCAACGCTTATGTAGACGTAAATGGAAGCCCTGCCTGTGGATTTGCAGTCATTTCAGTGCTTAAAGGTAGGCTAACATAGAACTCAATTAACTTGATCTAAACAGTTTATTGAAATACTTGATTCCATTTTTGTATCAACATTTTAAATTTAGCACAAGAACAAGCGCCTGATTGGTTTATAAAATTTGGATTGGAACAGATGAGGTGCATTATGCCGCTGCCTAAATCGTATTCAGAAGAATGCACGGTACATATTTTCATCAAGTTTTAAATATTTTACAGCAAACTACAACAAACAATTGATGAATTTTACTCTTTCAGAACGCTAATGCGCAAGCACGAGCTGATCATAAGGCGGCTCAGTTCAAGAGATTTCAAAATTTCAATGCAACAATTGAAATAGATTATTACCCTGATGAAATTGTGTATCGTTTTCATCGAGTGCTTGTTAAAAAAAATTCCGCTGGTGTTATAGATGACATGGATTTTGAAAGAGTTGTAACAAATGGCCTGAATGTGAGGATTGTCGGATTGATGGATCGCGTAAGCTAAGCTAAATTACGTTGTATAGTAAAGGGAACAGGCAATGTAAACATCCAGAATTATAATATAGCAGTAAAAAAAAATTTTAATGAAAAAATGAAAATGAAAAACAACTCCACCAATAATGAAAGGATGGAAAACTAAAACTGGAAATTTAAATTTTGAATTACACTTTACTTTACAATTGTATAGGCTCCCGGTGTTCTCGAATTAGGATTTGCCTTTTATAAGGGTCAGATTCAGAATGACGGGATGCATGTATACATAGTTGTCGTGGCGTTGACTGGTAAGTAGCTTGTGTTCACAATAGCAACTAGTTAGTTGTTCACGTTCAGTTATTTTGCAGGGACATTCCTAGATGCTCGGAACGCCTTTTTGAATCTAATAAAGGTTGACTATAAATCGCTACACCAAATATTAGCTACCGGTATAAGGATTACTGAGGTAAATTACCATGGGTTACTCTCTTTACTCCAAATTACACGATCACTAACACGTGATCGTTGCAATTTTGACAATTCTCTTTAGGTTGATAAACTCGCCAACTTGAAGGCACGACAATTGCTAGGAGTTAGAAGTGGTGGATTCAAAGGAGCTCAAGAAGTGATCATAGAGGATTTGGATTCAGTTGTAATCATTCTCCCGCCCATTTTGGATGGTTTGCACAATTACCCCAAGGATGTTCTCAAAAGTGTGTCCAATTACATTTTGACCAAATTCAAGGTAAAGTTTTCTCAAATTTGTGATATTTTTTATGTAAATTAAGTACTCTATTAGCAAAACAAAGTAATTTAAAATGTAAAAGTAGTAAAACCCTTCAAGATAACCTTAACAATAACATGGTTGACAATAGCGTTTGAAAATATAATAATTAGATAGTAACACAAAACGTGACATACTGAATTATGTCCTCGAACTTGGATTGGATTACTTTCAAAAGTCTTAAAGGGAAGGACGGACTATGCACTGTGTACTGAATATTTATGTATGAAGCTATTAATGGTACTCATGTGTATTGAACTTTAGTTTCATGTTATGGGAGCCGAAGTTGCAGTTATGGATGGAAGGATTGAAACTACTGTTACAACCTCGGATAAGAAAACGACACAGACAGTGATGGCGCAAGCGTTTCAAGTTGTCTTTGTACTAAAACTTGGTAAGAACAAGCTCATTCGTATCTACCGGCAGTCACTTGCATAAATATTTTTATTTTATCTTTTACTAAAAATCGCCTGTATAAAAAAAAATACATAATTTACATTAAAAATTGTACCTAGAATATGCGAATTTTTTTTTGTTTTGTTATTTAGGTAATGGAAAATTCAGTGACTCATTTGAAGCCGCTTTCCGGCAACGGTTTCCAAGAGTAAAAAACGGAGTCGTGGTAAGTATCTATCTTTGGAATAGTAACAAGGATTTAATTGTATAGCTAAACTGACCTAATTTCTTGCAGGGTGCGTCCTTAGCTCAAAACACGACAATCGACGAGTCAATCATACTTTTTCCCGAAGCAAATTATGGAACTACTTCCTTTAAATTAAAACCCACTTCCATCAAGGATGCTCTCGATTATGATGCAGTGGCACTAAAATGGTTCAACGAAGGAGGCGGGGAAGCCGAAATAAGAAATCGGGTATGCTCCTTTAGCTAATCACATACTTAGAAAAACAACTCAAACAATAAAACAAGGCTTAATAAATATTTCATTTCCAGCTGCATCCCGTCCACACCGAAGTCGGGTTAATTGTTACAAAGGACATACAGAGATCTTCTAAAACCCAGGTCGCCTACAACATAAATCTAGCTTTCATAGGTACAAAATCATTGAACAAACTTATGATTAACTTCTTTGTTTGCCGCTTTCTGATTGGCGTAAATAATTGCTTTGAATTCAATTCCTTTTATTACATGCAATTGGTGAAATTTTCCAGAATTTTGATTAATATTGGTAATTTTTAGGAAAGGGCTACTTAGTAACTCTTCCAAAAAATCCAGTTGAATCTAAAAAAGATGCTAAAAATGAAAAGGATAAATCCGCGCTGCCGCCAGCAAAAACCGAAGACACAAAAGATGAAAAGACAAAAGAGGCAGAAAAGGAAAAGGCAAAAGAAGTCGGCACCGGTGTTGAAAGTAAGAAAAAATACTGATTTTTTTATAAAACATTTACGCCCTAAATTCAATTTTAAAAAATATGCAGATACCGTAATATACCTACGTGTAATTCAATTCTACCGCTATGTAAATTGTTCAACACACAATCTTGCGGCATGTTGTTGAATTGCAAAGAAACAATGCTTTTACTATTGCGTTTGGAACTATAACTTAACGCTGAGCAAGTTTTTCTATTAATAAATTATTGAGAAATAGTTTAAACAATAATTCAACTCAGTTTACGAATTAATGTTTGTAAGAATTAATTAAAAAGGACAACCCTTCTGGGACAGACAAGGAAATAATAATAAAACGTGCGTGCTGGCGGGTTGTCACACATCACAATCTCTGTGTTAAACCGGCCTCAACCGGTATCCCATCTTTTTATGTAAATTTTTGCCCCTCAGAGCCGACCTCTCAAAAAATTCTCAAACCGCGCCTAACCCATGCCCACCAAGACGATGCCTCAGAGCCGACCCCTCAAAATTATTTAATTAATTAAAATGTCATATGATCCAGTTTGGTGCGGCTTAGATAATTAATTTTTCTGTAAAATTATTTTGAGAAGTTGGCTCCGAGGAATCGGCTGGGTGGGCATGAGTTAGGGGCGGTTTGAGAATTTTTTGATTGGTCGGCTCCAAGGGACATGGTGTAACGGTTAGGTTTAACGGTGAGGCCGGTTTAACAGAGATTGTGATGAGAAACAACCCGCCGGCACTCTACTGGAGATTCACTATTAGTGTTAAAAATTTGCTTGATTATGCTTTTAGCTAGATTGACATTATTTTTAATGAAACTCAATTGTCATAAGAGTTTCCTTAATTTAATCTTCTTTTTAAGCAGGACAGTGTTCTGGGACCGCGCCAGGACAAGTGGCCTCCGAAAACAGTCAGCCTTCTACCACATATCCACTAAAAACGATTGGAGAAGAAATTTCTGCTCCCCCTGGTAAGCAAATTTTTTTCTAATACAAGGGCACTTGAAGAGAAACCTTCTTAGTCACAAATTACCTCGGATTTTTTAACCGTTCCAAAATAGCACCTACGTGTTCCACATTCTTATTAACTATCGCAACGTCTTAGCTAACATATTAATTAATTATTCCCTTCAAATAAGCACTCGCTGTCGTAGAGGAAGGACACGATAGTATTGATTCTCCCACGAATTCCAAAGGAGGCACAGAAAACTCTGATAGAAGTGCAAAAATAACTGATGATCAGGAACCTGAAACAAAAACTGATTTGTCACCGCAAACATTTTCACCAGTTCCGCTGCCACTACAAACTAAGTTATCCTCGCAAAGCCTGTCATCACTACCACCGTCAGAGCTGCCGCCAACACAGCCGCAACCACACACGTCACTACAGCCGGAAGCAGTACAATCAGCACCACCGCCACCGCAAACGCCACCACCGCCGCAAGCAATCCCATCAGACTCCGTTTCATCGTTACCACAGACAGCAACAGAATCACAAACCCTTCTATCACTACCACCGCCAGAGCTGCCACCAGCCCAGCCGCAACCACAAACTTTGCCACAACCGGAAGCAATACAATCTGCACCTCCACCACAGCAAACGCCACCACCGCCGCAAGCAATCCCATCAGACTCCATTTTATCGCTACCACAGACAACAACAGAATCGCTATCACAGCTGCCGTCACAACCACAAACCCTTTTATTACTTCCACCTCCACCAACACAACCGGAAACGTCACAACAGCCAGTAACAATATCCTCCGGACCTCCCCAGCCAAAAACAACAGCACAGCCACAAGCAGCTCCATCAGAGCCACTACAACTGGAAATAATTCCATCTGTACAACCACCACTGCAAATATCTTCACAACAGCAGCCACTTCCATCAAATTCAATTTCATCGCCACAGACCACAGCACAGTCGCAAACTCATTCATTACTAACTCCGCCAGCGCAGACAGCAACACAGCTCCAACCACAAACAGTACCATCGCTGGATCCATTTCCAACAGTACCACCGCAACAGCAGCCACAAGCACCTCCACCAGTTTCAATTCCATCGCTTCCACAGACGTCACCGCAGCAGCCTAGTGTTGCTTTGCCTAATCAATCAAAACCTGCAGCTGGTCCTGCGGCTACAAATAAACCAGATTTAAGTTCAAAAGCACACAAAAAGGCTAGCGTGCCACAAAAGTCGTCCGTCGGCGAAAATAATAATCAAATGCCAAGACGTTCAAGTACTGGAAACATGGAACAGACTAAAATTAACCTGAAACCTAAAGATACAACTAATACTAGTTCTGAAAAATCTATGCCCAAATGTGCATCAACCCCAATTATAAACACTACTCCAGTTGGAAAGATAATTGAGACAAATTTATCGGGCTGCCAAATTACAGAAGCACAAGCTCTTGCAGAATTCACCAAAATGATGAACGAACATTACAAACCAAAAGAATATATATTCAACAAAAATTGCAACATTTATTGGTCAAGCCTCCTCGATTCTGTAAGTTTAAAGTAGAAAATTTTTTGTGATTATCAGGAAACTCGATTGGTTTAATTGCTATTAAGGACAACATTATGTAAAAGTCAAACCAGCAATGTTTAAAACTTTTAAGGTTTTTTGAAAGCATTATAACAGGGAATTATTAAAATGTTTTTCAATTGTTAAGAAATTCTGAAGCAAATGAATTTCTGAACGGATTTATATGAAAAAGTGTCTTGAACCTTCCATGAGCACGCAATAAAAGCACAAAGGCTTCTCAATTTTACTGCCTATAAATTTGTAGTCATAGGCTAAGTTAATATAATTAAATGACGTCTCTTCTTCGACGTGGTGTTTATGAAATCCCTTAACTCGTATGCTGATTCCAACTCCCAAGATGCCAAATAACTTGAAAGACAATGCTATTAAGCGGGGAATTCAAACTATCGAAAAACAATTTTGTCTGAAATGCTTGAATGTGTTTAAATGTGTGTATTTGTACGCTCAAAATCTTGCATAATTAATACCCTCCTTCTGCAATCTAGAATAAAAATTGCTGTGACGCAAAAACAATCATTGATGATTGGACTAGTTGCATCAAAGGTAGAGGAGTACAGTTTAGATCAAAATGCCCTCAAATGGTGAAAACTTTCCGGACATTCGACCATGAATTGAATATTGAATCCGATATAGACATAATTGCGGACGCTTTGAGTGCACTCTTCGCGGACAAGGTAATTAGCTTTAGTAGAATACATTATTTTGTTTGAACAGAAGACAGATTGTGCTGTCAAATTTTTAATTTTAATTTAACGATTCAATGTACCGGCAGATTCAAGTTATTACAAACATGACATAGCAATCTTAAGGTTGGTAGGTTTTTGTACTGTTCTCAGCAATTGCACAGGTTATGCAGTGAACTGCAAAATACAATTTTAAGTGAAAGGAATTTAGAATTTTTTGTTTGACAATATAGTAGATGTTGTATAGGATAACTCTATAGGTATAACTCGTGGCATTGTTATTGTTGTAATTTTGTTTCAAAAGTACCTCTTCTTTTTTTGTTACTAGGATCGTTTAAAATTGGATTCCATCACAGACACTGTTCGTATCGCAACGTGGAAGAGTGATCTATCGAAGATAATTTTTTGCAGAATCATTTTCAGTATAGCTTAAAATGTGCTACAACGTTGATTATCTTTAATACAATTATATATAAAACTGAAATAAAAATGAAAATTACATTTTGCCAAACTCCTGCGAGAATATAAGAAAGCAAAATTTTATGGCGTTTCTCATGTTATGCGTCTGACACTGTTCCAGATTCTTTTACCTAATTATGTCTATGGAAAAATTGTACTATACCGGGAAAATTTAGTGTTTTTTCTTTGACATTTTTGAAAAATAACCAAACGTAAAAGTAAAACAAGACTTAGCTTAAAACTCAAACTCATTAAAAAATTTTTTTGAACAATTTGAGATTTTTCAAAATGAGAGATGTCCGGTTTTCAGAATTGAACACGTGATACTCACGAACTGTTACTATAGAGACTCGAAGATTTGTTCATTTAATGTATCTTGTCTAGGGGTCTAAATCCGTGAGGTTTTTTAAAATATCCGGATTTGGTATTTTTGACGGATTTTCAAGGAAAAATCCGGATTTGAATCCGGATTTGGTTACCATAAAGAACATATCATTATCTAGGTTCGTAAATGTAGTTTGTCAAAATTTAGGAGTACGGGAACAAATTCCAAACTTCAATCCTTTGTTTCTGTTCAGAAAATTTTATTTATATGAAAAGTACACTCGTCGAATTGAATTTGAATTTATAAAACAAAGTTGCCTGAACAGTGATAATAGAATTCTCACTGTCACTGTGTCTCATGGTTTTTAACTAATCATGAGAATATATTATTCAAACTCAATCCCAACAGTGCATTCTTCGATATTAATTAGAAACGTTTTGTGCAATGGTTTTTTGGAGTTTTTTTTAAGGTTTTTATTAAAAGTATTGTTCATAACCGCATTTGATGTTCAAACAACTAAACAGGTAACACTTGAATATCAATCAACAGATATAGGCAGATCGACCGTAAATAGATTTTAATGAGATTTTTATGTTTTGGAGTGCCGTTTTTGTTTCAATCGGAAGCCCATTATCTATGGTTTCAAAACCAAATGTATTACTGAAGATAAATTTAGTGTGCCGAGTGTGTGATTTTGAAAACCCTGGATATGTTGCAAAGATTGATCAGTATTCTTTTTAACATCCCCGTTAAAACTCACCAGTTTTTCGGTAACAAAACAGAAACGTGAACAAGACAATTCTTAATCCTGAAAACATGTACCCTATTCAGCTGTATAATTTACACTTTAAATGCTTAAAGGGCCAAACTGTTTTTCTTGATTAACAAACCAAAAGGGCAATTTAAATTTAATTAAATTTTTAATGCAAATTTCCGTTTGATCAAGGTTGTTGCAGTGATGTTTGTCGCCGCCGCTCTTATAAGAACAACCTTGTTTACAGCGATAATTGTCAGCGCTCTTATAAGGGTTCTCCCACTCGCATGTTTTGCATGGCAATATTTTGGCAGATTTTATGGGACGGTTTTGCATTGGCCTAAGGGAATTTTGTAAAAGTAAACAAAAAAAAATAAACAAAACCGTCCCATAAAATCTGACAAAATATTCCATGCAAAATTGGCGAGTGGAAGAACCTTATAGAGCGGCGACAAACATCACTGCAACAACCTTGCGAAACCTGAAAATATTTTGCAATAAAGCACGCTTGGAATTTGAAGGGGGTACTTAAATGAGTTATGTAGCATTAATACTTAAGTTTATTTTTTGAAGAGGCTTTTATTACTTAAGGGTCCACGTGAAGGGACCCTTGAGTAACTTGCGATATGTCTAAATTTGCTATCCAAAAATGAAAAACTGAGATTCTCAAAGCTCAAACTTCGTGATTAAACTTAAATTGAAATTAGAAAAATCACGTTCCATAATCCAAGTGTACAGCAAATTTTTTTTTAAATCTTTTCAAAATATGCTATTTAAAAAAAGTCTTCAAATTTTTTTTTATTTTAGTGTATTTTTATTTGAACAAAAACTTGTAATAACTTATCAACCTCATCCTTTGCTCCTATCCACTCTTCAATAGAACTTTTTTTTTCAGGGCTCAGCGCTTTCCTCAGCGTCACTTGACGTTTAAGCGATTTTTTTTGCTTCTTAAGAAAATTTAAATGAACCAAAGCGAAAGTGAGCCGGATCGTTGTCAAATATTTGAAAGCCTTTGTTGTCACTTACAACAAATTTAGTTTGAAAGATTTTAGTCGAAAATTACGTTAAGTGCATAATTTGTTTACACTTCCATTATATAAAATGTAAGAAATTAAATTATCAATAATACTTAATTGAACGCCAATTGAATAAAAGCAATAAATTGCAGTAAGCAAAAACGGGTGAAATCAGTTCAGGCATGGCAATGTCTTTTAAATTCGACTGTGTTATTTGATCATACATAAAATAATATTTAATATTCGATAATACATATAATAATATTTGATAATAAATAAGAAGTGCGTTACCTTATATCGTTTGGTTTGAAGTAACTTCGTATACTCACTGTTTGTTCGAAACTAAAAAATTACTTAATTTCCACACCGTTTACATTTTTGGAAATTATGAGTTTAGAAAACATTTTCTCTTGTTCAGTTATCTCGTCGTCGTTTATATTGTTTTTGTTGCTGCATAGGAAACTCCAGATCTCGATTTTTCGGTATGAAAGCAAAACAAGCCCTTCCCAGGCAGGAGAGCCCTTAAGTGCCCTTCACATAAGGGCTTCATTTTCTGCTTTTGACAGAATAACCTAATTCCATGGGAAGTTGGACAGTCAAAAGTTGGAAATTCAAGCCTAGTGGATTCAAGGGCACATTCTTAAAGGGCCTTCCTAACACACGAAAGGCTCTATTGGCTAAATTCTATAACTCGAATACAAGTTACAACAAAAATATTGAGGCGTGCGATTCATGCACACTTCAAACCAATACCGATACCGATGCAGGCCAATACCGAGAAAACCAAAACCAAGAAAACCCATATTATTCTTATTAAAAATTGACTTTTAGTTATTAAATGGACGGATTACAAATTTAGGCTTAGGTTTTAGGTAAAAACTGAACCCAGTTTTTATAAAAATTATTTGCGTTTAAATTTGTGTTACATTAATTTTAAATTGAAGGTTATTTTTAAGGAGCAATTTTGGCTACTAGACCTATGCCGTATTTTATGCCTCTTAGTTTTTGACGTCATTATTTTTTACCTCTTTCTACTTTTGACCTTTTTTTTTAGACGTCTTTGCTTTTGACGTCATTTCTTTTGACCTAATGGCATAGAACCCATTATTTTATACATGTGATCTTTGTTACTTTAGTGAGTAACGAACTCAGTTACACAAATTGTGGCAAAGTTACAAGCTCTGTAGAATATTTGATTTTTGATTTTAATATTAATATTTGATTTCGAGTCATTTCCGCTTTTCTACAGTGAGTTTAACAAAAAACATCAACATCAAGATTTCAGAAATTTACACAAATTATTATTTTGAAGTGACTCTTGAAAGGTAAAAATTTTATATAACAGTAGTAGTTAATTATATGTGCGGCACAAATACCCCTCTGCGCAATATACTCCAGCAAACTGGCGCAGATACTCACCGTTACCAAGCTAGCATATATTGTAAATGCACCCAGCAGTAGCCCACTTTCCATGTTAACTTTCTTTGAATACATGTGTCTATGCTGATAATGATTCAACATATGTTGAGCATTGACAGTTATGTTATTCGCATAATTTCTAGCGTTATTGTACAATCGGTTCCAAATTCCCGACTGAAGCATTCCTTGAAAACGGTAGTGCAAGAAATTGATTCGGTCAAAATACAGTACGAATGTTGTCCAGAAACTTTTGCGCATCAAAAATTCATCTTTACCGTAATAAACATCTTCAATAGTACTCGACCGTTTTTTGCAGTATCGTCAAAAACGTTTTGTCCAGAACATGTTTTACTTCTACAAATATTGTATTGTTACACTTTAGCATCTCCTTAAAGAAATCTGAACCGCTTATATTGTGCGGTCTGTCCAAAATTGGTGTTAAACTGTTCAATATTTTTGGAAATGCTTGTTCAATATGAGATACATTATAAGTATCCGTTACACCTACTACAACAAGTCTGGATTGGAGTTCTCGCACAAACAAACTCATTGCTCCGATTACATTACAAATATATAAGGCCACTTTTCTTCCGATGTCAATGTTTCAAGTGGCTTAACCAAACTTATTGGTTTGAAAGCTATATCTAATGGCAACAAAATTCTGAATTTTGAAATAGAATCATCTACAATTTTTAGTCTTGTGCGCTGTAAGGGCAATGTTAACTCTAATGTATGTATGTATGTATGTATGTTAATGGAGAGGGTATTTCTACCCACACCGCTCAGGCCTCAATCGGGCCCATTGCAGTAACTCCATGAAATACACTGCCAAAGGCCT
>JAQFYP010000891.1:0-18690 GCA_034694865.1 Bilobella braunerae | reverse complement strand
CGAGTGATACGTTTTCACCCATTTTGGCTACAAGCGTCGAGTTCCAGAGCAAATGGACCATTTTGGTTGGTCCTAAAAATAAGAGTAATCAAAAATTGGAATTACAAAAGTACTACAGGTTTTCTACAGATGTAGTCTCCTCACACTACACAAGTTTTAAGTTACATGATATAGTTTTGTAAGGACTGAAATTATCACTTACGTTTCACAATGAGGAGAATGGTTTGTCCTACCTCTGCATCACTCGGGTCTTTACAACCGTAAATTCCAGCATCCGCTTTAGAAACCGTTGATATTTCAATTTCTGTCTTATTTCCTAAATCTACGGTATTTCCATCTTTGTCTTTCTTATTCCAAACGAGCCTTTCTTTGATATTTGCAGAAACATCACATGTCAGGACAACGTGGCTTCCTTCAACTACTGTTCTCGTTACCTTGCTAAACTTTGGGACAGACATGGGTTCCAAACCTTTGCAAAAAATTTAAAACTACTATAAAAAGAGCAAAAAAATAAAAACATTTATTTTTCAAATTAAATTTTTTTTTATTTTGATGCTTGTTGTCCGAATAAAAAAAGTCAATAAGCGTTAGTTGCGGGTGAGTTTTTTAACAGAATTTTTTTTTCATAAGTTAAAGTAACCCTTAACTTGATTTTGTTAAACTTCATACCAACATTAACTTTGAGGGATCCGCAGATTGCAAAACTTCCGTCGCAGGCAAATATAAGTATCTGACGCGTCTTCTGCACATACGTTGCCGAGAATTCTACGAATTTAATTACTTTATTTGGGAATCTGATGCGTTGTTTTTTCAACTCCTTATTAAATTTATTGTAGGTTATAAGCTGTAGATCCTTGTTTATCACAACGATAGAATCTCCCAGTCGAAACGCATTCGAGATTTTAAATAGAAGTTCCCCAGTATTAGTACTAATAAAAGTTTTATTCCAGTCTTTGGAATTACTTGTTTGCTGATATTTTAAAATTTGGATGGGTCCCGAGAAGGCAATGAAGCTCTCATTGGAATCTGAGACAAGAGAAGGGGTTTGGTATGGCCCGCCTACCAAAAACCCAATTTCTTCTGATTTTTCAGATTTTAAATTTGCGATTTTCAGAAAAAACGCTTTGACCCCTGATGAGTCCTCAGGATACGAGGAAAGGTACACGAGTGTCGATGGGTTGAGTAATGTTATAGTGTAGCCGATGGTTATTTGGTCGGATATTGTGGCAATAATAGTTACGTCTCTCATAGATGCGGTAAATTTGTAGAGAACGTTTTTCCCCCATGTTTCAACAATGAAATAAATGTCGCCAAGCTCTTCAACGCCTCCTACATCATAGGAGCTGCATGAAGCTGAGACGCGAACTTCATCCGGCAGTTTCACCACTCGAAAGTACTCATCACTCAAAATTGAATATTTCCAAATTTCATTGACACCGCCAAATTTTGCCTGCCATCCAACTAAAAGAAATACTCCAGAATCCCCATCGTACGATGGCGTTGAAAGACGACCGTTTGTCATCCTTTCGCTCTTTTCTACCACTAAACAATTTACTTGACAAATTATTGTAAACAGTAAAATAAGTAAGACTTGTTTCATTATGGTGCATTCCTGTTTCAAATAAACTGAGTTTAAGACTTAAGGAAATAGAGAATTTTTTTTGTAAATTTGGACAAAAAACATTCATATAATAAAGCATAGTAACACAAGGAATAGAGGAATACCGCTAAAAACGCTTGCGGTTTAAAACCGCAGTTTGAATTTGTAGAAAAGTAACTTTTTTACTCAGAGGATATATTTATATCTTATTTACAACTTAATACTTATAATGCGTGTATCTCCAAACTTTGGCGGTTGGGTGAATTATGGTTATTTGAATTAAATTACACAATTAAAATTTCTTCAGAAAATAACTTCTAAAATTTTATATTATTAAGTAAGCTTATAAGTAAGCGTAGTCAGTTTAGTAAGCTTAACTACTTTATTGAAACGCTCTCTCTCCCTGTCCGTCTGTTTGCGCCATATCACTCGAACGGGTTAGCCCGTACCAGGGCTTATGTGATCATAATGTCTGTCCGTCTCTGCGACACGCTATCGAACGTTCTCAAATTTTGCACGCATGAACTTCATCTAAGTTCGAAGATATTGTTGGTGGGTCAAACCATTCGAGTTCAAAGGTCAAGGTCAAATACTTTTTGTCTTTGATTGGAAGCTGGACGTATACTTGACGTCCTATAATATAATATCGAACCTTAAAAGTGGAAGAAAAATGTTGAGCTTTGACTCCGTGTAACTTTTGAACAAAATGTCACAGCTTGTAACAAATCATCAACCAGCATTCGTGATCTGTGTTAAATAAAGGACTCGATGACACGTTGTGACAATGCATTTAGATCAGAAACTATATTTAAAACACATATGAAGAGGCATTTGAAGGTGAAAAAGCACAAATGCACGTTATGTGACCATTTGCCCGTTGAGCTTGATGAACTGAGATCACACATGTTGGTTCACACTAACGAGCATCACTTCCCGTGCAACATTTGCCCCGCTACTTTTAAATATTTGTCACTACTAAAAAGGCATATATGTGGTCATACGGGGGAATTCCCGTTTAGTTGTGAAGTGTATGACAAAGAATTTAAGTCAGGCGGAGAGCTCAAATTGCACAAGAAAAGATAAACTGAATCAAGGTATGTATTTTATGCACGTACCCGAAGCTAAACTAAACTAGTTTTATGTATGTGAAAATTCATTAATAATAATTTACTGTTATTTATTGTGTGATTGATAATCCTATGTGTAATATTCCGTTACTAGTTACTAATTTCCAATTCTTGAGTCAATTTTGCATACAAAATTATAGAATGTGAATACAATAGACAGGAATTGTTAACGTCAGAATTGTAGAAATGTTGTCAATTGAACTGTGTAATTGAATATAGCCACATACGCCCGTCAGAGGACGAATGAGGCCCTTAAGTTACCTTTTGTAAAAGTATTACGCTTTCAAGGGAAGTGAGAATACTTTGTACGTGAGCAAACGTCCTTTTTGATTTAATAAAAGATGTCAATTGTATGCAAATCGGTAATTACACGAATCAATTTAAGGTGGATGGCTCTTTTCGAACATAAGACCAAATTATGTATACAAACCTTGCTTATAATATTTTTTTTTATTATGTTTACCACTCCTTTGGGCCTTGCCCATGGAGCAGGCAATTGCCTTTACATTTTCAGCCATAAACAAAAATTCTATTCGATTGCCTGGAGTTCGAACTGGAATTACACTGTTAGAATAAATTGCTTTTAAAACCTATTAATAGTGTTGATTTAAGGGCATTGTAACTTAAGGTAGGAATTAATTTAAAATGAAAATTAAGTTCTCCTTAGGTTAAAAATTTAGTTGAGGTTTTTGACCTGGGTAATTTTACGAGGGTTTTAAAGTGTGCCATTACAAAATTTTAAAATATTTTTGAACATCGCGTTTTATAAATCATCTGTAATAACGCCATAATGCTTTTCTAATTTCTTTCAAAAATTTGCCTTGGTGCCTGCTAAATAACTAATAATTGGCTCGGATGTGAAGGGTGAAGATGATGTGGAAGAGGGTGGGTCGCGTGGGGTTAAGGCTTCATTGTGACTTGAATTAGTTTTCTTTTCCTTTTGAACGTTATTTTTTCTGTGCCTAATCCTTTTTTTCTACTGATGCGCTTCAATGCTTCGTTCGAATAAAGTTTCTTTTGTTGACTCATCATACGGATCAGATGACGGAGCAGGAATTTAAAACGTGATTGTTCCTCAAGTTTTTCTAACATTGACTGTCGACAAATGACTCGTCGTTTTGAGCGACGCATGCTTATAATATTAATAGACTCATAAGATGTAGAATTGTTGAATTAAGTAAAATTAAACTTTTTTAGGTTTCATTGCCGGTGTCTAAATTCTGACCATTATAACACTCATGTAGAAATTAGACAACTAAATTATATTTGATGGCTCTCCGGCTTAGGACGGACTGTTCAGATAGTCCACCTCGTTCCCTTAGTGGAGGCAAAGTTAGTACTCAAATGCAATAATTCAGTTTTTAAAGTTCGGACTTCGCTACCATTACTTGTTTTTACCCATGCGCCCATTGTTTATGAGGTTTGAGGTTCCTGGCATGGCAACAAAATGTGCGTGTTTTTTACAACCAAAATTATATAAATAGTCAGGCTCATTAAAATAAGTACAATTATTACATAAAAAATACAAGCTGTGCTCCTCAGGAAATAGATCCGAAAACCTTTTCGCCTAAATCTAAGCTACTATATCCATCAGTTCCATGATACTGACATTAAAAACATCATCAATATAACAGGAATTGAAGCTGATTAAGGGTAATTGGAACGATTGAAGAACAGACCGCCGAAAAATATCAAAGTGAGTATTCCACCACCAAGCGACCAATCATCTAGCGAGTTGAATTGCATAACAAGGATATTTTAAGGCTACACGTCTAGGACAAAAAGCGCTTCCGCACCTGTTGGAATCACTGCTGAAGAAGATCATCCGTACCTACCACTCACACAAGCCCAAAGTTCCAAATCCACCACCAAGCGACCAATCTTCTGAACGTGAATTGCTTAAACCAGTTTACGACAAAAAATGCCAAAAGTTGGACACTCGCCAAAAGATACCCACGGAATGTCGCAGTCCAACTCAATTTTGCCCCGGTTGAAAAGCTAACAAGCGTCAACTTGAAGACACAGGGTAGAAGACCATGCCGAACACCCAATCAAATGAGCTGTAGTGGAACTTCTGCTCCCAGCCAATGAATATTACAAGCTTTTACCGCCTCCGCTCCCAGCGAACGGCCATGATCAGCCGGTGTCGCTTGCCGATATCTTGATGGCTATACAATCTTCTGCTAACACTACAAAAAAGCAGCTTATGGACATGGAGTCAAAAGTAAGCCTGATCCCTGATATGAGTAACAGGCTAAAGGTGATGGACGACAAGCTGGAAGCCTACGAGGAGAGGATCCTACACATAGATGCTTCAAACTTGGAGAAACAGAAAGAAATTGACCCTTTTAACTTAAACGGACGAGATTAGGAAGCCATATCTGTTGATCCGTGGACTTCCAGAAGGGTCAAGCAAAAAAACGTATGTGGTCATCATCAACCTATTTTAGCTCACTACAATATTTCAACTTTTTTGTCCTGCTCTTTGACATTTGCATATGGCCTGGTCAACGTTTGCACTTGTGCTAAGTGATTGGGGGAGGATGGTATCAGCCTGTGAGTTGACTTGGAAGTTCCGATGATTGAGGATGAAGGTTTTCTGCTGATTAGAGAACTGGGGTTGACGAGCGAGGAGAATCTGCTGAGGCAGAGGCTGAACCCTGTTTTTCGCATCCTGGCCCAAGCCCACCCTCCACGACCGCAACTTTCCAGGCTTCCACTCACCACTACCATACCACCACTTTTGTTTCGAACAAAAAAACAACTAATCAAGTAAATCAAGCATGTAAGCAAGTAATCTAATTCATGTGAAGGGCATCAACATGGCATTGTTTGGTACACACAAATAAATTTTCAGCGAGGTTAGTCAACTAAACCGTAGTAGTGAGTAATAATTAACTTCAGTACTATATTCTGTTTCATTTTAAATGAGAATATGAAACAATGAAGTTTTAAATGAAAATGAAATTTTGTGTTTGCATTAAATAAAAAATGCCTTTCAAGCAAAATTCTTTTTAAAAAAAAAGTACAAAGTCCAACAACTCATGAGATGCTTTAGTTGGCATAATTCAAACCTTGTAATTTACGACTTGATTCATTCCTACTTAAGTTTATCCATTATACGTACTTTAAAAAGATCTCGAACATACAGAGATCTGGCGATTTTATTACTGTTTTTCGTCAAAGTAATAACTTATTATTTTTACGTTGAATTTAGGACAAAATTCACTACTTAAGTATTATCAAGTGAAGGGATGCAGGGAGATTTTTAACAGAGTAGTTTCAGTGCGCTGCAGCGTGCTTTTATTATTTATACACGAGAAAACGCCCGAAAACTAATTTTTCGGTCTTGGTTGTCACCGAAGTCGAGTACTATAGGATTAGGTTTTTAAGACACTCAGATAACATGATTAAAATATAGTTGGGATACAAAGACGCCCATTTGCCCACTCCGAGGTTGATCGAATTACCAAAGGTTCAAGATTTTGTCTGCAGCCTCTGCAGCGTCAACTAAATAATTTAAGTTCACGAACCCAGGTCCTTCTAGCGAGTAAGACTTACTTAGCAGAGTAGTCGTTTGCTGTAAGCGCAAAATAGTGCGGCGTTGAGGAAGAAATCCTATATTAATTATTGATGTCAATACTTTTATGATAATTTAATTGATAATTTTAGATAATTATTCATTTTTTAAAATTTAAAACTTTTAAATTTTTTTTAAAATTCTCAGAATTCTTATTGGATTTAACACGAGAGAAAGCATGATTTAAACGGGGGGTGGGGGTAATTGGTAAATTATTAATGACTATCGAAAACCCGGAAATCATTTTTCGAATTAGCAAATTCGGGAGATCCTCTAGCATTAGTTGGGTTTTAAAAGTTCATTTGAGTTTAGCTAATCAATTAGTTACCCAATCCGAATAGAGTTTGCACTGTCATCATCAGCATCAATCAGAGATCAATTATATCAACATGACCCATTGCTTCCAGCGATTTTGATACAGAGTTATGCCTATAGTTTAGTGTCTCTTTACTCACATCGGCTCCTTTAGTAACCGAGGCTATATGTTCGTATTTTTACGCACGCACGCAGAGCTTTCAATATGGTGATTACTATGGTGATTAATTGCACATTACACCCCCGTGCAACCGTCGTTTTTTCCGGGATTAAATCCCATAAAGATTCAGAAAATTTAAAAAATTAACATCGGGTGCTCAATTTATCATAAAAGCAATTTAATGAGTACTTAACAACATATATAAGCATGGTGCCATTCGGCAAAAAAAGTATGCGAGATTCCATTGTTAGAGTAAATTGGCCATTACCAATACCAATACACATTCCCTAACGCTTTCTTTTTAAGTAAATACCCACTTGATGCCCGGACCCTACAATGAAACTCTTTACTGCAAAATTTTGATAATTATTAAATCTGACGCAGTAATTTGAAAACTGATAATGACAACTAATGATTTATGTAGAAAATTATTTTTGAGAAATAATGAAAAAAAATTTGAATCAAAACTTAATTTTGCCATTAATGTAGAGTTTCTGTTTTTCCTTTATTAAAAACCGCGATTTTTCTATTATTACAGTTAGCAAGTAAATTGCTACTCCACAGTCGTTTGCTCAAGGCAAGATTAAGGGGTTTGTTTCAAAATTATCTTCTACGATTGTTTGAGAAATTTGTTTGAAATTGGAAGTGACCTTTAATTCCAAACACCAGGACCTTATTGTGACCAAACGGCGGTTGTAACTATAATTCGTAGTATAATTTTTAGTTATAATTATGATTCAACACTAATTGGCTTTATCTGTGTGTGCAATGTCTATATTGTGACTCGAGAATAAATTCAATGGCATTAGATTTCCGAAAATTTTTAACATGCAAGTAAGTTTCAAAAGAAAGGATAATCACCATTAAATAAAGAACGCAAATAAATAATTATTTATTTAGTAGATTATTTATTAATTATTTAGTAGTAGAAAAAACCAATGAAATTCTACTTTCCGACAATTAATTACTGTCGGATTTATTTGTTTAGTACCCTATTTCCATTCTATTTTTTTTTGTAATTTCCTAACGATTTAACAAAACACTGTCCTCAGATTTCTTGATTTAAACCATGTAAAGCAATTACGGACACTCAAAACAATAATAATCAGGTCCAGGCTAACTTTCAAACTTTGTTTTTAGAGCTATTCTAAACCTAACTTGGTTCATATGGTCATTTAATATCAATAAATTTTATTTTTTGAAAGTTTTCACGATGCAACAATTTTGAAAAAAGTTTGCCCACTTATTTTAAACATCGTTTCCGTACAATTAGTTACACTGAATTGTTCTTGATATAGTGGCTTCGTTGCAAAATGTTTGCTTGAAGAAAAGTAGCCTGTTCTTTTACTAATGACAAAAAGTTTTCCCTAATTAATTTTTTATTTGGAAAATACGATAGCTAGAAAAATAATTTTGGAAATTGTTTTCTACTTCGACGAACATATTAAGCATAATATTTGCTACATGATATCCCCATCTCGTAGCTAGAGTTTTTCTGTAGTGCTTGCTAAAAAAAATTTCAAAAACATTTCTCCCCTCCAATATTTTTATCAACAGCTTTGTTTTTCACATAGAAAATTTTCAGAAAAATAACTGCTAAGTTTTTTAAATAGAAAAATCTCATGAAAATAATATTTTTTATTACTTTCGAGTTAGCTAGTAAATTGTTTCTAATTACAGCTTCAGATGTAATAATTAGAAAAATTTTGTGCTTGAAGGAATAAAGGAAAGTTGTGGTAAGAATGAAGAGTTTCGTTGTATAGGCCGGGCATCCAATCGGAATTTAGTGTAAAAACAAAGCGTTAGGGAACGGGTATCGCCAATTTACAATTTACTTTAAATGTCACCTAAATCTTTTTAGACGGGACGTTTAGTCGTGTTCAATTTGCTTTGTTAATTACTACACACGGGGTGAATTCCGTACTTTAAAAAAATTTCGAATTGGCTTGCGACTTCATTACTCTTCTTTGCTTCGTAGCAAAGCAATAATAAAATTGCAAATAGCTTAATATTAAATCCTAATTAGTTAATTGTATTGGATAATTAACAAATGGAAATTGTATACTAAATATAGATAAAGGTTTTTCGGCAAGGTGAAGCTAAGTAATACCTCTAAGTATCTTAAAAAACAATTCCTAACTAGTAAATTGTGATTAACACTCAGCAATCATTAAATATTGGAAATAGAGTCATACTGCAATTTAGGACTTTCTAGTGTACGGTGCAGCTGAAAAACATTTTTTTGCACACTACTGTTTTCCCTGTTTTGTTTAGACTAGATGGATTAAAACAGCGCAGTCTGTAATAATTATAATAATATCTACAATTCTGCCAATGTTAGTTCCCTATTATGTTTTCCTTTTTTTAACCGATGATTTTTTAAAAAACCGATGAAATACTACTTTCCTACAATTAATTACTGTAAGATTTATGTGTTTATTATCAGATGTCTATTCTGTTTTTTTTTGTTTCTTGCTAACGATTTCAAAAAATATCCTCAGATTTTTTGGATTTAAATCATGTAAAGCAATTATTGACACTTTAATAATAATCAGGTTCAGGCTAACTTTCAAACTTAGTTTTCAGAGCTAACCTAAACCTAACTTTCAAACTTAGTTTTCAGAGCTAACCTAAACCTAACTTGGTTCATATAGAGGTCATTTCATATCAATCAACTTTAGTCTTTAATAATGTTTTACGATGCAACTTTTTTGGAGAAAGTATGCCAACTTATTTTTAAAATCTTTTCCGTACAATTAGTTACACTGAATTCTCCTTGATTTAGGGGCTTCGTCGCAAAATGTTTCCCGGACGAAAAATATACCTTTTTTTTGCTACTCACAAAAAGTTTTGCCTAATTAATTTGTTGTTTGGAAAATACGATAAGTTAGAAAAATGGTTTTGAAAAATGTTTTCTACTTTGACGAACATATTAAGCATAATATTTGCTAAAGGATTTCCCAATCTCGTAGCTAGAGATTTTCTGTAGTGCTTGCTAAAAAAATATCAAAAACATATCTCACTTCCAATATTTTTATCAACTGTTTTGTTTAAACTAGATTGATTAAAACAGCGCAGTCTGTAATAATTATTAATAATAATATCAAGAATTCTGCCAATGTTAGCTCCCTAATAGAGATATTTTCCTTTTTTTTACAACGCAAATTTTGCAAAACCATTTGTTGTAGACATTTATTTCTTCAAATAAATTCAACATTATATCAATAATAAGCTTGTTACTCGCTTCTTCTGTTTAAGAAGTTGGGACTTATGTATGTATGTTAATGGAGGGGGTGTTTCTACCCACACCGCTCAGGCCTCAATGGGGCCCATTGCAGTAACTCCATAAAACACACTGCCAAAGGCCTCCCTATCGTCTCCGCACCTTATCGGAGTCAGATTATTTTGTGGCAAAATGCATATTATCCCATCGACTCCAGGTGCCTTAACGGAGAGAGTTAAGATTCTTCCGTAAAAGAACTCCTTGGAAGTTTGGGACTTGCAATAATGTAGGCATTTTTTAGGATGCATTTTATTATTTGTCGGACGTCAAATAATGTAAATAACGCTAATATATTTTAGATAATATCAGTTTAGAAAAATGAAAAGTAAAATAATTCACAAAACATTATTGGCGCATTCGTAAGTTTGTTCAGTACATTTTTCAGCAGAGAAGTTATCCGAATCCAAATTTATTTTGCTTCTTTTCCTAATTCTCGATTAAGGAAACAATAAATATCTTCTAGAATGCATTTTTCTTCATGGTTTGTAGTTGGTCGAGTTGGTCTAGTGGGATAGAGCTTATGTCTCACTCCAAACCCAACCTGAGAACGGTGGTTCAAATCTCCCAATCAGCCACAAAAAGGTCTTTACTAATTGACTTTGTGCTTAAAAAGTTACCTTACGACTGACTGTTGAGGCCTGTATCTTTGTGATTAGGTTTACAAGATCAGAAGATATGGAAATTAGCCGATAGGTTTTCCAATAGTGTTAAGGTAATCCTAAAAACTACCTCCATTTCCATAGAGCCACCTGCGGTTATCAGGCAAAAGCTACGGCCAAACCTCACTCCAGGTTGGTGTCTTCGGGCTCGTTTTAGGTCCGTAAAAGTGCGGAACGTTACGGATGGTCTGTTTTGCTTGTTTGAAGACACCATCTATGCCAATGAGCTCCTTTCCTAGCAAAACCCTAACCTCTCCTTTACATGTTGACCATCGGCTCTGCGGGCATATAGAGTTATGCCTATGGTTTAGTGTCTCTTTACTCACATCGGCCATTTTAGTTACCGAGGCTATAGATTCGTAATCTTAAGCACGCATACGGTGATTACTATGGTGATCACTAGCACACTACACTATTGAGAAATTAATATCGGGCGCTCAATTTATCATAAAAGCAATCTAATACTAGTACTTAACAACGTATATATGCATGGTGCCATTCCGCGAAAAAAAAGTTTGCGAGGTTCCACTGCTAGACTAAATTGGTCATTACCAATAGCGATACAAATTCCCTAACGCTTTCTTTTTAAGTAACTCTCCATCTGATGCCCGTCCAATACAACGAAACTCTTCAGCGCAAAACTGTAGTAATTATTAAATCTGACGCAGTAATTGGAAAAAATTCATTAGCTCTCTCGAAAGTAATAATTATTATTTTTCTGAAAATTTTCTATGTGAAAAACAAAGCTGTTGATAAAAAATATGCATATTTTAGCATATTTAGCATAAGCATATTTTACAAAATATGCGCTGTAAAAAAAGGAAAACATCTTTAATAGGGAGCTAACATTGGCAGAATTCTTGATATTATTATTAATAATTATTATAGACTGCGCTGTTTTAATCAATCTAGTTTAAACAAAACAGTTGATAAATATTGGCAGGGAGAAATGTTTTCGAAACTTTTTTTAGCAAGCACTACAGAAAAGCTCTAGCTTAGAGATGGAGAAATCCTTAAGCAAATATTATGCTTAATTTGTTCGTGAAAGTAGAAAACTTTTTCCAAAACTATTTTTCTGACTATTTTGTTTTCAAACAACAAATTAATTAGACAAAACTTCTTGTGAATAGCGAAAAAAGGGCTACTTCTTTGTCTCAACAAGCAAATATTTTGCGACGCCGCCGTTTTATCAAGGACGATATATTGTACCTAAATGTACAACAAAAAAAAAACAGTTTAAAATAAGTTCACGAGCTTCCTCCAAAAAGTTTAATTTTGAAAATTTTTTAAAAGATAATATTTGCTATTAGGTGACCATACAAAGGGGTAGGTTAGTTAAGTTTGAAAGTGAACTTGAACGTGATTATTATTATTTTAAGAGTTCGGTAATTGCTTTACATGGTTTAAAACCAGAAATTTAGTGCCTATTTTTTTTTTCAAATCGTTAGCAGAAAACATCGCAATTTACAACAGATATCAAACAAATAAATCCGACAATAATTAATTGCTGGAAAGTAGTTCATTGAGTTTTCCTTTGAGTTTTTTTTTACTTTGTTTTTTTTTTCGTAAATTGTCAACGATTTATTTGCGTTCTTTATTTAATTACAATTATTCTTTCTTTTGAAACTTACATGTTAAACTCTCCTTGGAATTAGAATACCATCTAATTTATTCGCGAGTCACAATATAGACAATGTAAATACAGATAGTGCCAATTAGTGTTACATCACAATTATAGCTATGCAACTGAAGTTTGGTAAGGACAAGATTATAATGTTTGAAACAAAGGTAACTTCCAATTTCAAACAATTTTGTCTCAAACAATCGTGGAAGGTACTTTTGAAACAAAACCACTTAATCCTGCCCTTAGGAAATGACTGTGGAGTAGTTGCAATATGCGTGCTAACTGTGTTGCTAGAAACATCGCAGTTTTTAATAAAGAAAGAACAGAAACCCTACATTAATGACAAAGACATTAATTAATGACATGACATGACAAGATGAGGCTGCAATAAATCAGACAGGAAAACGGGAGAAACACATGCTTTCTTCTCGAATTAATGTGTAGTCAAATCGAAATGTGGTCTTTTTATTTTCTAAATTGCGTTTTTTGAGAAAACATAATGTGATATTTTGTAAAAATTCTACGGCTGCAGTGTAGAATGCTGGAATTTTGGGTAAAAAAGTTGTAAAAACTGTTACGAGGACAAAAGGGTGCAACACAACCCGAATAT
Organism: Bilobella braunerae; assembly: GCA_034694865.1. Classification (NCBI taxonomy): domain Eukaryota; kingdom Metazoa; phylum Arthropoda; class Collembola; order Poduromorpha; family Neanuridae; genus Bilobella; species Bilobella braunerae. The sequence goes on along the minus strand of JAQFYP010000891.1, from coordinate 5,732 downwards.
TAAACTTACTATTCAATATCCTGGAAATACTTGTGTTCTTTCTCTTAAAGCTTACAACGTCTTGTAACTAGTTGTTATTTAAAAGTACAATCAATAGAAGCAAAACATGTATAGTTCAAATTCAAATTTAATTATTTGAAAGTTCTACGGCATATACATAAATTTTGCGTTTTACCTGGTGGCGCTCCTGACCAATTCCAGAGTATGTCACGAAATCATCTCCTCCCGTGTTTGTTACTTTGTGCTAATAATAAAAATGGATACCAAAAATCAAATAAATAAAACAAATAATCTTCATCTCACAAAAAAAAGCTTTGTCTCATTTTGGAAAAAAAAACAGGAGATGACGGAGTCCTTGGTTTTTAGTTGAAGTTGTATATAAGCCGTACCTTCAAGCATTGTTCACATCAAACTGCCCTAACTCTCAGTAGCATTTTGAAATTAACATGTTGCACTTTAAAGTAGTTGCTTTGGCTTTGACTATTCTCAGCCACTATGTCTGTTCAACGAAAAACACTTCCGAGGCTTTCCGACGCTTGTTTCCACAGGCAGGAGAAGAAAATATTTATCCAGGACCCCTCACTGCAAGGGAGGACGAGGTAAAGCAACGCAAAATACTTACCCTGTAGAGTAGCATGGGGGGACGAGTCAACTTTTTATTTACAGTGAACCTTGGTAAGGTAAACCTGAAAGGAAAAACCGAAGCAGTTTAGATTGTCCGAGGTTCAACTCATCCGGTTGACCTGTGACATAGAAACCCATCAGCCATTTTTGCTCAATTTCTTGTTGAGTTTAAATCAAGAGTTTTAGCTTTGAGATAGAAACGGCACTAATATTTGGAGTTCCTACTGCAGACATCCTCCCCACCTCTACATATTTGAATCGTGGTCGAAGGCACCCGTTTGTACACTCTACGGCGTTGAGATAACAGTGTAAAGGGAACACTTTAGAATTGGCGTAAAAATGCTATCCTACATTCCACTTCTAGGCTATCCCAAGCCAAGCTAAACTTAAACCAAGAAGAGTAGAATGTTAATACGTGGTTTAGCGAAACAGTATTTTCTACAAAAACGCAAAAAAAAGTTCCCCCTAAACTGCATTCCAACCCTATAGGGCCGTAAATATATGTAATTCTAAAATACAACAATTTCTAACTCAACTAGATTCCCGACTACATGAAGAAAAGTACAATCCTATCACCAGGGTGCCTGGGTCAATTTGGACGCCTGTGAAAAACAAATACAAAAACTTCCCAACTCAGTTTTATTTTGTGCAGTCACTATCGCACTAGCTGATTTGTTGCGTGCAGATTCAGAGTACAAAATCAACTCACTCTATGTACAGGGTGCTAAGAAAATTCAAATTGAAAACATGAAGAAGATTCAAAACTACACTGAATTTAGAAAGTACAATGTCTATGAGCAGCTCGTGGGCGAACAGTTAATTGATCTAGAATTGGTCAAAAATTTTGTTGAGGAAAGGAGGGTCTTTTTTAATACCTACTGCAGTTATGTGGAGGGAATTAAACCGGGAACTACGTTTGACGATGCTAGTTGGGCCGAAGAATTTGCAAAAAAGAGACTCGACGAGTTGGCGCTGCTAAGCGTTGAAAAATTCTGGGAGAAATTCGTAACTGCAACCGGAGATGTAAGTTTGACATAATATCACATTATGTTAAATACCAAATTATCTTAACCAAAAAGCCCACTTTAGTAGCAAGTAGTAAAATTGACCACTGTTTGATTCGTCATATATACATATATATATATTTAGGTTGTGGTACATGTACTAGTAATATTTTGTTCCATTTTGTTAGCCCTACCAGATTCGCGGTCTCGCTGCACGAGAAGGATGTGATGATTACTTTTTCTTCCTTTCCTACGGCAAGATTTACATCTACCAAACATTCTTCCTCGTTGCTTAAACACAAAGAATACAGTCGGAAATGTCTATTTATTTTAGTCTGCTGTAATAAAAATTTGGTCTTTAAGATTTTAGTCTTAAAATGCAGTCGTTCTATTTCAATTCTTACTGTTGTATTCTAAATTAAAAGATGTGTACTATCTCACTAAGGAAGAATCTTTGAACATAACGAAACTCTTTTTTTTTATTTTAAATGAAAACTCAGTCATTTGATTTAAAGAAATATAAGTTTTTAATTGTGTCTTATTTCCTTTTTGTAATCTAGGAACACATTTAGAAATAATGACAACAAATGATTTATGTAGAAAACTATTTTTGAGGAATAATGAAAAATCGAATTTGCCACATATTTTTGCTATTGATGTAGGATTTCTGTTTTTCCTTTATTAAAAACCGCGATTTTTTTATTAATACAGTTAGCAAGTAAATTGCAACTACTCCACAGTCGTTTGCTTAAGGCAAGATTAAGGGGTTTGTGTCAAAATTGTTTGAAATTGGAAGTCACTTTTAATTACAAACACCAGGACCTTGTTGTGACCAAACGTCAGTTGTAATTATAATTAGTAGTATAATTTTTAGTTATAATTATGATTCAACACTAATTGGCACTATCTGTATGTGCAATGTCTATATTGTGACTCGCGAATAAATTCGATTGCGTAAGATTTCCGACTGAATTTAAAATGTAATAATAATTAACAGTAAGTTTCAAAAGAAAAGATAATCACCAAGAACGCAAATAAAAAATTAATTATTTACTAAGTTATTTATTAATTATTTAGTATTAGAAAAAAAAAACAGATGTAATACTACTTTCCTACAATTAATTACTGTCAGATTCATGTATTTAGTACTTGATGTCCATTCTGTTTTTTTTCTTTTGTTTCTTGCTAACGATTTAAAAAAAATATCCTCAGATTTTTGTTTTTAAGTCATGTAAAGCAATTATTGACACTTAAAATAATAATAATCAGGTTCAGGCTAACTTTCAAACTTAGTTTTCAGAGCTAACCTAAACCTAACTTGGATCATATGGTGGTCATTTAATATCAATCAATTTTAATCTGTGATAGTGTTTTATGATGCATCTTTTTTGGAGAAAGTTTGCGAACTTATTTTTAAAATCTTTTCCGTACAATTAGTTACACAGAATTCTCCTTGATTTAGGGGCTTCGTCGCAAAATGCTTCCTTGACGAAAAAGTATCCCTGTTCTTTCGCTGCTAACAAAAAGTATTGCCTAAATAATTTTTTTTACGGAAAATACGATAGTTAGAAAAATGGTTTTGGAAATTGTTTTCTACTTTAACGAACAAATTAAGCATAATACTTGCTAAAGGATTTCCCAATCTCGTAGCTATAACTTTTCTGTAGTGCTTGCTGAAAAAGATTTCGAAAACATTTCTCCCTTCCAATATCAACTGCTAAGTTTAGCCTGTTTTGTTTAGACTAGATTGATTAAAACAGCGCAGTCTGTAATAATTATTAATAATAAGATCTAGAATTCTGCCTATGTTAGCTCCCTATTAGAGATGTTTTCCTTTTTTCACAGCGCGTATTTGTCAAAACCATTTGTTGTAGACATTTATTTCTTCAAAAGATTCAGCATTATATCAATAATAAGCTTGTTACTCGCTTCTTGTGTTTAAGAAGTTGGGACTTATGTATGTATGTTAATGGAGGGGGTGTTTCTACCCACACCGCTCAGGCCTCAATGGGGCCAATTGCAGTAACTCCATGAAATACACTGCCAAAGGCCTCCCTATCGTCTCCGCACCTTATCGGAGGTAGGATAATGTGGCAACATGCAAATCATCCCATCAACTCCAGGTTCCTTAACGGAGAGAGTTAGGATTCTTCCGTAAAAGAACTCCTTGGAAGTTTGGGAGACAGCATCTATGCCATTGAGTTCCTTCCCCAGCAAAACCCTAACCTCTCCTTTACATGTTGACCATCGGCTCTGCGGGAATGTCAAATAACGTCTATTTTTCTTTATGGCTAGTTGAAAAATACTTTTTTTTTTACATACTACTGTTTTCACTGTTTTGTTTAGACTAAATTGATTAAAACAGTGTAGTCTGTAATAATTATTAATAATAATATCTAAATTTCTGCCAATGTTAGCTCAGTATTAGAGATATTTTCCATTTTTACAGCGCATATTTTTAAACCATTTGTTCTAGACATTTATTTCTTCAAAAAACTCACACTACATCAATAATAAACTTGTTCCTCGCTTTTTATGTTTAAGAATTTTGGGACATGCAATACTGTACACATTTCTTCCGATGTCTTTATAATTTGTTGGACGTCAAACAATATCAATGACGCTAAAACGCATGAACACATAATTTACAGCAATTGGTAGATAACTGAAATGACTATGCTACATCTTCGCAATAGTAGCCTTTCAAATTTGTCGACAAAATTCCCAGTCCAGTCCACGTCGATCTCATTGAAAAAATACGTGGTAAAGTAGAATAAGTCCTTCATTAGGTTCCGGGCCTATAATATGAAATTTATAGTAATTTTATTCTAATTCGAAATTGCAGAGGTCCCGTTGCAAAACTCATCTTCATTGGGGTCATCAGAAAATGCTACCTTGAAAGACATTAAATAAGTGTCCGGCCTTTTTATATAAATTTCACAGTAAAACTTGTATATCACTATATTTGAGCCTTGCATTAAACGGTAAAGATAGTGAGACATTTAATAAGTCTCGGGCAGTTAAACATAAAGTAGGTTCCCGAAATCTAATTTGATATTTACGGTAAAAATGGTAAGTCATTAAATTGTGCAATGTTTGTTATTTGAAGCCTCTACGCGCAAGCTGCAACACGGATCAACACCGAAACTGGGCTAACTACTGGGGAGGCATTCTCGCATCGGCTTAAACCAAAACTAAGCAAATTTTAATCGCGATTCAATTCTTGCGAAAGCTAAGCCAAAATTTTTAGTTAAGTTTAACCTAATCTAATCAATGTGCCGAGAATTGGGGGTAATTAAACACGACTTAATCATCTTTTCATTCTCGCACAACAGTTAAGCCAAAAAGTTAAACCTGTTTCTAGCAGGTTAAATTCGAGATTTTGATATCCTATCATTATCCTATCACTTTGTTTACTATCTATTAGTTAATTTGTGGTACAATTGAGGCTTTACTGTTATTCACGACTAATCAAAACATTTCAGGTAATTGTTTATGCATTGTTAGTGAAAAAATTATTCGAATTACGCTACTACTGAGCTAGTATAGTGACAACCTCATGCGAGAGTTACTAGGCAATGACGCCCAGTACAGTGTGGTCGTCACTTGACCTAGGTCAGTTGTGACTCACGATTAGTCTGCTTCTTAACGTAAGAAAATGATACCTTGCAGTCATTTGACACTCCCTATTCATTTTCTAACTCACCTTTTGGAAGCTTTGCATTTTAAGTGAATCAGTGACCCTCGCTCTAGTTACTAACATTACCAATGTACAAATGACAGACCAGTGACATTTGATCCCACTACTAGAAGAACATTGCAGTGACATTCGCTCAATTTAGTAGATGAACAAGACGACACTGATTATAGTTATTACACCTACGACCAAGCAATGGTGATGTGGTTGTAACTTGTTTTCAGTTGTAACTCACAGCCTTTGAACATTTGTTAATATGTTAAATTTTTGTTTACTAAATCAAATTTGAATTAAATTGAATCGCGCCCGAAAATTCAAAATTAGAATTAACTTTAGATTAAAACCGACTTAAGCTAAGTTTAGGTTAATCTTAATTGCAAAACTGCTCAGAATTACCAATCGAAGTT
>JAQFYP010000890.1:0-18690 GCA_034694865.1 Bilobella braunerae | reverse complement strand
TGTAACATCGCATCTCTGCCAATGTACACATCCTCCCGATAGCCTCTCTTTTGAATCTCCATGTATATATCATGCAATTCTGCCTGCTCCTTGACTGCAATCGTCTTGTTACAAGTGAGCATGCCATCGACAAGTAGTAAGAGTAGTTTTTGCGGGTGTCGTATGCTAAACTAGGGTAAATAGTGTTGTTGTAGAAGGTCAACACTTCCGAACTTGGTATACCCAAAGTAGTGTATTTTTTGTACTGCGCTGCAGGAATCATTGCTTGCAAAAGGTTGGGCAATAAATTGTCAATCACTGTAATGCTTACAAGTGTTGAAAACACATGCCCTAGTTGGCAGAGGGTGCGATTTTTATAGTTTCTTGAATAGGGAATTGCTCCAATGGTAGTATTTGCGCTTCATTCACAATCAAGAAACCATTGTTAACCGCTTCCTGCACGAGTTCGAGCCTCTGTACCGGTTTCGGTGCCGTAACGTTAGAGGTCAAGTTGCCACGATACGCATTTGAGAGAACCAAGCCACATACTAACAATGGAGTAAATATGTACTTGAGCCCCGTTTTGCTCAAAACTCCTCGGGAGACGGCGAACATAAATACTTCGGCAATTTGATACCGTCCACAAAATTTTGCAAGAGTTGAAGGCTCCTTGAGTAATAAATTTTTCTCGGAGGTAAATTTCGTCGAGACGAAAGCTGTATTCGCAGGGGTAGCGGTCAAGGGCTGCGTCGGCATGCACACTAAATTTCGTTGAATGAAAAATGTATATTGGAATAGTATTATAATTACGACTATATTTCAACCCAGATCTTGGTAGTTTGAAGTAGATCCTAATACAATCACACTCATTGACTTGCCATAGCATAGTGGATTTTTTTGTAGGTGAGGCTGATAGGGTGGAGGGATACAATGTATAAGGATGTCGAAATGTGATACGTACGTCCAAAATTGTGAAGGGTGATCTAATACTAGCACGAAACAGTCTTACTCTTGAGAAAATTGTAAATTCCGCAGTTGGGTTTCCGATAAATTAATGTTGATCGGATCTGTTTTAGAACATAGTTTAGTATTATAGATTATTTTATAGTTTAAATAACAGATAGATATCATCGAACATCATTGTAGCCAAACAATCCCATCCTAAGACAACAGGATTTCACTTTAACTTTAACAGGGTTATTTGGCTATAATGAAACACGGCCGATGTTAATAGGACCTAAAAAATATAGAAAATTCCTTTTGTCCAAGTACATGCTTGTTTGGCTATTATTTACTAAAAAGCTCAAGTCAAATTTTTAAAGAAACAAAGCGGAAACCTTTGTAATTAACTTTCCCATTTTCATTTAACTACATATAGATGCTTACCTACATACCTACATATAGGACATTGTTAAATTAAAAAGGTCGAATTAAATGCATTCGACAGCCCGATTTGCAAAACACTAATTTCATTAACCAATTGATTTCATATTTATAGATCCCTAGAAGGACAAACTTACCAATTGAAGAGAATAGATGTTAAGAATTTTCTAATCGACAGATTCTTAACCTATTTAACTGACCTAATTATGTATGTATTAGATATTTAAAGGTCACTTTTAACAGACATATATAGAAAAACATATTATATTATAAACGTATTATAGTATATAAATTATGTATTATTATTATAATAGGTTTTTCTTTTGCCTTTGCTCCTGTATATTTACGCAAGCACTTACCTGGCAAAGTCCACGTTGTACCGGCTGCTTTGAAATGTTAGCTCAAGGCCCACAGGTCGAAAATTTGTATAACGATGTGAAGCTCTGACAAACTGCGTAGAAAGCAAAGTGTGAAGAGGCCAACATCCTAATAACTATATGGAACATCATTTAATTAATATATATATATATATATATAAATTTATATATTATTATATTGTATTATTTACACAATATTTTGAACACGGCAAATGGCTTTAAACTACCTAAGTTTTGAAATGGTTAATAGTTGGACATAAATTTATTTCCATGACATTATGCTACGAATGTTTGTCCAGTAATTTTATTCTTACAAAAGCCAAGAGATGCTTGTTTATGCATAATTCAAAGCTACCTCTCAAACTTAGCCTGTTTACTTAAGTTGCATGCAAAGTCGGATAAGTACAAAACAAAAGTTTGAGGAAATTGAGGCAGTTGTTACTTACCATTAGTACTACAATAGCAAGTAATCAAGCACAATACTTGAGCCTCGTGCGGAATGCTTATTTGAGGTGAAAGCATCTGCAAGTAAAACCTTCATGCCGCTTTTTTTTTAAATTGTCAATATTATAATTGAGTCCCCTGAGTGCAACAGTACCCTTCAGGTACCTTTTCGATTGCACTGTATGTTTCCCAACCCTGAAGGCGACTGAAATTGAGATTAGAGAGACTTAAAAGCGGGGTAACCCCTTCCTCCTCCTCCCATAAGAGTACTCCTGTCTTACAATGGAGGTTACCCGGAGGAGGCGCGCCAATCCAGTCCAAAACATTATCTCATGTAGATCTAACATTTATAAGTGGTTTTTGATAATGGCGGCGGCCCAATGCCATAAATGGGCAATAAACGATTATTGGAATTTTAATAATTGGCTAATTTCTTCTGGAAATTTAGCCGTATAAAAATAAAATCAAGAAGGGTCTTCAAATGGCTTCGATTCCTCAGCAACTGTCGAAACACTTTTTTTTTGTACTAGAGCCTTTTATTTCACTAGTCCATGAAAGACAAATTTCCGAGAACGATATGATTCAGCAAAAACACGTTATTGACCCATACTGGAATTTAGTCTATCGAAATTTTATGGTAAAGCTTTTGTAATGTTCTATGCAATTTGAATTGTTTTCTAGTCATTGCTATAAAACAAAACAAAAACCATTTTTAAAAATGTTTTGAAAAAATGAAGAAAATTTTTTGGCATTTTTTGGAATTTGCTTCTAAATTCAAAGTACTGACAATTAAACAACAGGTAATGATTTTAGAAATTAGAAATTCGATGGTGACTTAAATTATTCTAACAAATATATCATAGAATGTATAATGTGTTAACTGAAAATATAAAAAGCAAATAAATTCTACGGAAACTTGTCAAAAGCATGTCACTCTTGCATTCTAAGCGATTGATTTATGTAACTTGTATAACTTGAATAGTCAAATTATTCGTGTGCTAATAACTTTGATTTGCAACTTTTTCTGCCTCCACTGTGTGGCACATTTGTTTTGAGACACAACCTTGAGAAAATTTGCGTCACAAAAAGTTTTTTGTATTAAACATCTTGCTAAACTGGTTTAAGGCCCCGAACATTTTAGTGGAAATATTTGCAACCACTTTTCAAGAGTAGTATGATAGAAATCTTGTTGTAATTTGGGGAAGTTTTAAATTTTGAGAAAACAGTTATGGTTAGTCATACAACTCATTCATTCAGTAACCGCAACAAATTCGGAAATTTCTGGTATTAACTAGAGTTGCCTAATTAAGGCTTACGCAATTGACAAATATGCAAATAGTGGTAGTTTAGTTGAAATTAAAAGAGTAGAATCATGGGAGTCCGCAACGATAAAAAGTTTTAGGCGGTTATTAAACACGACCCAATCTTAGAACCGAAAGATCTTTGTAATCAACCTTTTAGTAGCAAAAAAGTTATTGCAATTTCCGCGAAAAATTGAACATTTAAAAGCAAACATGATGCCCGGCTCTACCGCTGAATTAAGTGTAGGTAGCAGTTTGTGCCACCAACTAACTTAGATGAGTACTGCTATAAGCAATTGCGGTTACGTACATGTAATTTAGCTAGTCTCTTAAAGAATAAGGTTACTCAAAAAGCCCCATCGCGACCCTTGGCACGCCAATTTGAAAATAGTTGTGTATGTTGTTAAGTACTCTGAATATATCACTTTCATGCCAATTAGAGCTGCTGAAATTCAAATTTTTGAAGACTCGTCAGATTTTAAAAAACTTTCAGAATCCTCCAAAAATTTAACATCCAAAAACAACTACTATAGTGGGTATTTAGAAAGTATCCCTTTTTGACACTAGTTTTTACGCTTGCTAAATCAAGCAAGGATACTGAAAATGCAGGGGATCAAACAATAAGACCCTTAAAGCGTTAGTAAATCCATGTATATAGTCTCTTGATCATTTATAAAAAAAAATTAATGCCCCCGCAAGGCTCTTGCAGGTAAGAGATTGTAATAGTCAAACATAATAAAAAAAAAAGTTGTTTTTGTAGTATTTTACCAAGTAATAAAATGTATATTTATAAATTAATATATATCTATATGGCTTCAAAAATAGTCGACCTCATTCTTCTTGACATATATGGAACGTGAGTTCTTTATGGGTCACGTGCTCAAACTTGTACGATTTCCGAGTATCGCATCTCTGCAAGTTCTTTGCCGCTAGCTAGTATTGTTTCCAAATTAACGTAAAAATGCTGAACAAATTTTTCAAAGTTCGGAAAATTTTCAAAATTGTTGCGCATTCCGGTAATTGTTAATTCCAGTTGACCATTGTAGCTTAATATCGAAAGTGTTGACCATGGATTTTCGTATGGTGGTACGTAGTAGTTGACGTCCAAGAGTAAGTGACCTAGGTAATGCGTTGCGTGTAGTGGACCAGGCATATTTGATATTAGAATCCCATCTACGGAGGATACTTTGGGAAGAAAGCATGTGACAAATATAGAGGCGGGAAAAGTGTTTTGAATTTTTGATAAGAACGCGACGACACTTGGCGATATGGTATCTTGCACTCTCATAAGTTGCTGGCTGCATTTGGCAAGAGCATCTTTCAGTGTTACAGTGGTAGTAGGTATGTGCAGATTCGGTAAAGCGCTAAACAAAGTTTGGTATAAGTAAACTTGTTGCGATGATTACATAATTTGGTATAAGTAAGATAAGTGTGCAGTGGTCAACAACTTTGGCATGAAGACTTGTGTTACCAGATTTTAAAGACTTTTTGTAATAAAATTTGTGTTGAAATTTTCTAAAAAAAAATTTTGTTTAGGAAAGTTAGTTGCAATTGTTTCAAAACTGTTAATACTACGTGTTAATGTTTATGGAAATCAGTTAAGTATTAGATGGAAATTTGTTACAGTTATAATATTTTTTATAAGAAAGCTTGTTGCAATATCTGCAAACTTTAGAATACGGAATTTTTTTATTTTTTTTTACAAAATTTTGTATTAGGGAGCTTATTGCAATGCTTAAAAACTTTGGTACAAGGAATTTGACTCAAAATCTGCAAACTTTGGTGTTGAAAAATTTGACACAAATTTTTACAATGCTGGTTAATAAAATTGATGTTAGGCCGTATGAATACAGCAAGTTTCAGAAGACCATTTGGTAAAAACACTAATATTCAGAAATTGTTTTTAAAAAAAAGTGGGAAGTTCTCGGTAAGGTTGAATTTGAGAGATTGTGTTAATTTAGCCTAATTAAAATATAAGGCAGTTAGCTAATTGTAGTTGCTAATTTGTCTTACAAATTGTTTCCGAGCGTTTCACCGGACCTATTTGGCACCGGAACAGTAAAAACGCTAGTAATCCATTCAGGGTCCTTCTTGTTAAGCTGAGTAGCAATTAGTCTACTTAAACTAAGCGACAGGGCCGTAACAATGGCCAAGGTCATAGGAATTCCTGATTCAATTTTGAGCTTTTTGAAATCAGCCAACAAATATTTCTTCCGCTTTGGAACATAATATTCTTCCGAGGTAAATTTAGTAGTCAAGTTTTGTTTTTCCGCTTGTTCCAACATAAATTTTCGAGGCAAGCCAATCGTATTTTTGTAAAATTTCCTCATCCGAGTCCTGAAAGGCTCTGCCTTAGTATTTGGTTTCAATATTTTTCTAGTTGGAAAACTTGTAGAAGTATCACACCCTCCTTTCACAATACTTAGAAAACTGAATCCGTCCAAAAACGAATGATGTACTCGGAAAAGCACAAACGTTTTGTCCTCGCCATTGAAATTTGGCACAAGAACAACTTCCCATAGAGGAGAATTTGCTCGCATTGGTGCAATATTTCGTGTTTTTACAAATTCCGACACGTGCTCTTCCTTCAAATGCATTTCAACCGTCTGAATGTGGTCAGATAGCCGGAAGTGTTCGTCATCCGCGAAAATAAAATATCCATACTTCCTTGTGATTCGCTGTCGAAGTCTTCCGGAAACAAGTCGTCCATTCGTGTCCGTGGCTTTTAAAATGTCATTTTGAAAATGCGTCGTCAAGGTCTCCGAAGACAAATTTCCTTGCAGGAAAAAACACATTGGCAACACTATTCTCGATGTGAGGTGAGAGTCAACACTGTCTTCACTACAGTAAAAGTAGGTATCCAATAGTGATAAGAATGCAAATTCTTGTCCAAATTGAGATTTAAGAAGTACTTTCACCATAAATTTGTACGGCCAAAATAGTGCGGCGCACAACAACAAAATAGCAACAACTGGTAAAGTAAGAGTAAAAATAAAAACGTCTTTACAAACGCTCCAAAGTGACATTTTTCATAAAGTATTGCTCCAATATTGGTAAACTTTTAGCGAGAATAGTCAAACTTCACTAAATGGTGTAAAAACAGCAGCTGTTGTAAACTTTCACCAAACACCGATATGCTTTTCCTACGATCAAACAACGTTCAAGTTGGCTTTTGTTCCTTTGTTTTTACTTGATTGGTTGCATCAACCAATGACTACTTCGGAATGAGGAAATGTCAATTTCTTCAAATGATAGAATTGCCAAATCACTAAATTACATTATCAATATTGCGCTGGAATTTACGTCTATTGAAATAATTTTTTGGCTAAAGGAGTTTGTCATATCTTAAGCGATATTTAGTCTATAATTGGTCCAAGAATGCCAAAAAAAATTTTAAGTTGAAATATTATCAAACTCAAAGTTCTGTGTCAATTTTGCTAATCTCCTAGCACAGAGACGGAAGCAACTAAAATTGTGTTAATTTAATTAAACTTTAAAAAAGGTCATTTTTATAACCTAGAAAATTATAATGTAATTCGTACTACAGATCATTAAAGCATTGTGTTATGTAGAAAATATATGAACAATTCGGCAAATAAATAAGACGAGATGTAAAAAATTTATCAACCGGAATTATCAAACCTTACTAATTGCGTGCCTCATTTATTTGCGTAGTCGACTAAGGTGAGTACCTTGATGGGCGCAAATTTTCCCACTATGCGGTTTATTTTTGCAACCTTGAGAAGTTTCGCAGAAAAGGGCTTTCCAATAAATGAAGACGGATGTGTACTTGACAAAAGGTGGGTAGATGTAATGGGAGATTGGAGTTCACATAGCGAGAATTGGTTTGTATACGCTATGAATGTGTGGACGGTAATACGCATTTGCAACTCTCAAAGGCACTTTTACGTTAAGCGGGGATGTAGGAGTCGCGGAGGAAGGAACTCCGCAGAGAGCCTTTCTCTTCTGTCACACATAAAATAAACTGCACTCTAATGAGCGCTAGATTAGGGCATTGTTCTTAATTTAAATCGTACAATAATTCAAAATCTTTAAAATATAAATCTTCATGTCGTAGGTCAGGTTGGGTTGCTGAGTACACAGGGTGTTTACCGAAGGCCGGATAAAGTATTTACTAATTTCCCTTAGTGTCAGCTAAGTTTACTTATTTTCATGCCGACATCAGCAATGCCGTAAATTTTTGAAATTTTGAAATTCAATTTATTTCATTCCAAATGCGCTATATGGGAATACTGTGGATTTCAAGCAGAAATGAAATCGAAGGAAGATTTTTGGCAACTTGTGCACCACCAAAATCGACACTGCTATTTCCGCAATGTCATTTCCGTATTAGAAGGTTTGGTTTTCGCGCATGGAAACATCCGCTCCCTGCAGCTGCGCAAGGTCTCTCAAACCTCAATGTGGGACATTTCATAGAACCGGATCTGAATAGAAATGAATTACATGTGCAAGTTCGTTTTTGATGACGCCGATGGTAGACGGTCTTTGATTTAGTTTAACTTAGGATAATTAACTTAATTTGTTAGTTTGAATCGGCATTTCTAATTAATTTTAGTAAATTACTCGGTCCTAAGGTTAACCTATAGAACTTTCACGGAAAAAATAATTAAATAATACGGATACGGAAGTAATTAAAATTCAGTATCGGAATGATTTGAATTTTGAGTTTTTTTTTCGTTTTGGCCAAAAAGTCGAAACCAAATGTCGGCACTAATAACAACATCAACCCCGAAAATAAATAATGAATTTATCCGGCCTTTGGTAAACACCCTGTATACAAAAAACAAATTAAGGCCCCAAACAATAAAAAATTGTGTTGGAAATACAGTTAATGGTTAATTAACTTTATCAGTAAAACCACATTAAAAGCCATAATTTTTATTAAAGTTAAATAAATATTGTCAAAATACTAGAGTAATGCAGATATAATTTTTTTATTACTCAACCGAATGCATTGAAAATGTATAGAATTATGATTTATTTAGAAGTTTGTAAGAATTTCGAAGAAGAAAAAGGAACTCGCGATAAATTTGGCCTCGTGTAAAGTTCAACTAAAAGCGACAATACCTCATATTGCTTAATAAACAATATCATTAACTATAATATGAAATATGTTCCAAAATATGAAAGGCGTATATAATCCGCTTTTTAATGCAGAAGTACACAGTAAAGCATAAGCTATCAACTAAAGAAACAACAAACTGCATGCAGGTGAGTTTGAATCATCACCGATACACATGCCTGTTAGGAGTTTGCGAAATAGGCCAAGATAATAAAAACTTTGTTGTCGATACCACCGTTTGTCTTTATCTATATTAAGCACTGGATACTTCTTTTTATATACAGTATTACGACTATAATGTCAACGGACGGTAGTCTGAGGGGTTAGGAGCATTCTCCTAACTGGAACAGGTGACATGAGTTCAATTGCAAGCACCAGCAAAGTAAGAAAAATTGGTGTGGTAGCAATAAGACGGTGCCTGGAAAGGGGTGCCTCAATTTTTTTAACCCAATTTTGAAGAGTTATAACGCTAGGTAGTGGGATTTTCCAAGAATTTCTTGCTACTTCGTAAACCGCTTTTGACCTAGACCTAGAAATTTTTTTTTAGTTTTCTTGCAATTGTAGTCACTGTTATTACAATTTGGAAAACTTCAAATATTCATGTTGTTATCAATTAAGTGAAAGTTTATTTTTATTAAATTTTATTTTTGAGTTTGATTAAACAAACATTTGGACCAATTTTGGTCCAAAAGTTTTTTTTTTAAGTTTTTAAAAAATCGGAGTTAATGCCTATCCCTGTAAAAAAAAATTAGTTGTCAAGCCACCCTGGTAGAAGCGTTATCCACGGATTTTTGTAGGGCGGACATAGCTGTTGACGTCCAACACAGAATGACCTTAGATAATTTTGCTTTAATACTTCGATATTTCAATAAAATCACGCGGTTGGGTGAAGCAATGTCTTACTGGAAATTTATCAGAAGTTTTTTTATCAAAATCTTTGAAAAACTGTGACGACTTTGTGGAAAAAAAGATTACTGAAACCTCTGGTATTACCCCTGAAATTACAATTGTCCATTAAATTTAACTATCTTTAAGTACTCTTAACCTTCATTATAGAATTATCTCCTTATGAATCAGAAACAAGTTTATGCTCTTAAAACTCACCCATAGTGAGTGGAAGTGTTACGTTCTTCAAAGTTAATAAATTCGCAGTAGAGCTACTTTTTAATTGATAGTTAGCCGCGCACAGGTCACTGATCATTTGAGATGATACTAACAAAAATATCAAAGTTATCTTTATAAAGTTGTTTATTCATATATTTATTCAGATGTCGGATTTTTTATGGCCGTACTTTTTGATCCCCTAATCAGCGCCTGTGCTTCCGTAACAAAAATAAGTTTGCGCTCGCAAATTAAAAATGTATAAAGTTGAATTGCACTAAAGCACACATACCTACCCATACTTAAACACCCGACTCCCGTGCATGAACATTTCAAAAAATATTTTTTTGGAAGAAATTATGTTTTTACAAAATAAAAAAAGACGATGTAAAATAGCAAATTCAGTGCCGTCTTAAGATGGGTTCGTTTTGCTAGTTTGTGCAAAAAACCGTCGCGCTGTTTCATAGGTATAGTCCCTGTGATTTATTTTGAGTTTTTGAAAAACATTGGCAGATAAGACCGTTCATCAAAACAATTACCTTACCTCACCTTAGCAAAGGAAGACGGATATTATAGTCGCAATTATTAAGTAAGCGTGGCGTATGGATGGAACTACGTAGGAGATACCGCAGTCTATGAGGAAATTTAATAATTTATGTACACTTTAAAGTATAAATTCAAAAGATTCGCCAACTTTTAAATTTCGAACATCTATGTGTTTCCAAAGCAAAATCACAATCGCTCTATCAATAAGGAGGGAAGCGTACGTAAATTGGGCATGGTAGAGGATGGGATGGGTTTACTTAACTCTCCTTACTTCTTTACTCCTCAACAAACCTCAGTAACTGGACATTAAAAATACAAAATACTTTTTAACCATGCGCCACACAATTTTATTTTAAATAAAAGGGTGCCCTTTTATTAAAAATTCTTCTTACCAAAGACTAACAAAAAAACCAGTCCTAAAACAGTAGGAATCATCTTACCCTCGCACGGGCATGTTGACGTTGGCAGTTTTCATAAAGTTTCTAGGTAATGTTTTACTTCCATCTTTAGTACATGAGGTACAAAAGACCCGTTCTATGACTCGAGAATAATAACAACTTTATTTTCTGTGTCCTCCTGTCCTAGAACAACTGTTTTGTGAGTAACTGCAATGATCATCTCGAGATGAAGTCTTATGTGAGCTTCTGGGTAACAAGAAAAACTCAGGTCACAAAAAATAGGGTTTTTGTATAAATTAGTACTAGTATGGATTTAGTAATAAGTTTATCCAGCGGCAATAGTTTCAATAGTAAGTTTTATTATACTAGGTTTTCCACGCATGTAAAATGGCGATATTTTTCCGTGGTTAACACTGACAACATTACCTTTTCCCGTGCTTGTCACAAATGTTGAAGTTGGCGTTCAAGCACTACTTTCACCATTTTCATACGGCAAGATCCTGTGCCATACAAGTTATTCATAAGCATCAGAAAAATAAATTAGAAACGCTATTACCCTAATCCCTAAATCGACCTAATCGAGTCCACTGATTTGATGTTCATCGTGAGTTTAAAATAGGAAAATTTGCATACTAGTATTGTGGAGTCCAAGGGGCTAGGGCTGGGGCCATCTGGGACATCTGGCGATACCGACACAAAGTGGCGCAAGCATAAAAGCATGGCTAGCAAATGGAAGTTCTTAGGTATTTGAAGTAAGAGGCCCTGTTGAGCGTAGTGGTTAAAACTGCCAAACCCACCTCTGCTCGTAACAGCACTTGTTGCTATCAATTCATTTATTGGTGTCAAATAGTGGTAATCGCATTTTAAACTACTTTTTGTAATTTTTTAGTTTAGTGCATTTATAATTTATTTTATAGTAAATTAGCATGCCCATCCTACGGCATGAGGATTCTTACATTATTTTATGCATTAACATTACTGTTTGGCTAGTATTAAGTAAAGTTAGACATTAACTTTTTAACAGCATATGATTTATTCTAGTTTTCACAAAAAATGAATTCAGAACAAAAAGGACACCCAGCTCTAGCGCTGAATGAAATGTTCGTGACGTTTTGTGTCACCATCCCGAACACTTATACAGGAAAGTACAGCAAAAATGTGCTTCTACATAAATAATAATTTTAATTGCTTTCGAGCTCTTTACAATATATGAAATATATAGGTATCTTCAATTTAGCTGCCTTTAAATTGGTATATATAAAGTTTTAGGTGAATTGTGCCAAAACGCTATAAAATTTGCTAGTTTTCCATAACGCTACTGACTTTCCTTGAGTTTGCTACAAAAGCTTGTTATCCAATCCTTCTACATCAATCAATTCATTCTACAGTATTGAGCCTGTCCAAGTCATTATGCATAATTGAAACTTACCATTTAAACTTAACTTGTTTACTTGCGTTGCATGTGGAGTCCGATACATTTCAAAGGAAATTTGACAAATAATTCAACACTTAAACACGTGCCGAATGCTATTTTGCAAATAAAATAACGTACATGGCTTTTTTTTTGTTGATTTTCAATATTATGTTGGAGCTTTACAAACCCCTCTACGACAAGAGTACGAATGGGTAGGATTCGTGTCCAGAAACGAAACGAAACCTGTAGTAGTCAATTATTCCGGGTGCTTTACGATACGATTTGAACTGCCTACCGTTTCCGTTCTTTTTCATTTGCAAGTGAAACATAGTCGTTTCGATACCGTTTCGTGATATCCGCCTTGTTCCGTTTCCAAAGAGTTGTCTGCTAGTTTCCGTTTCTGTGTCTTCTTGGAAACGAAACTGAAGTGCTACCTCTGGTCAAGAGTACCCTTAAGGTATGTCCTCTTTTAGGCTATTAGGCCCAAATTGAATATGAGTGTTGTGTGATAACAAAGCAATAGCGTCTTGATTTGGCCCTTCTTGGCATAAGAGGCACTTGCTCGTGGTGATACGAGCAACCTTACCTTATGATTGCTCGGGATCGAATCCCGATACACCCTTTTTTATTTTCCCTACCGAACAATTTATAAGAACTTAAAACACGGTAGCCCCTATTTATTTTCGTCTCTTAAGGGTACTCCTGTCTTTAGACGGGCATGCTTGGCTTTTGACAACTAAAATGTAGACCACTTCTACGAAATCTTTCACCAGCAACGAAACAGTTTCAAATCAGGCAGTTTTTTCTAAAGCTCTGATAGTTTCGAGATCACAGTGCGCTCAACGTGAGTGCCCAACAATACGTATTATGTGGAACAGCTGGAATTATAAAAAACTGAAAATGTCCTTGGAAGATAATAATTTTGACTACGATTTGTTACTAGTATAAGTTTTACGCGTTTAGACGTTTTTCCATCATGAACCAAATACCTCATTGTCAAATGCAATGACGATAATTACAACTTTTGATTTGTCAATTACAAAAATACAGCCGATGCTTACAAAAATTGCTGTGACAGTGCCTACAGGCTCTACCCTGGTAAAAAAAATGATACCTCTCCGTCTCATCTTTAGTTGTAAGACACACCAGTAACAAAATTTGTAAATTCCCGTCATTTGCATAATCAAATACAAATGAGGCATTTGGAAAACCGATAGTCGGAATTTTGAAATCTTTGAAGTAAATTGCATATGTGTCAAAAACAGCTTTAAAGTCTTCGGAAGTCTGAAAATGCGCAGTGCTCAAACGACAGGGATTTCACCTTGTGTCGAATACAATGTGTACTTAGCACAAAATGCACGTAATTAAAACTTTTCGGCAATTTTCAAATTAACGCCACTCTGTTTTCCTTTTCGTCTAATATTCGTTGAAGTTAAAAATGTCCTAGGACGGGATTGTTTTGGTATTCTTAAGCGCACTAAATTTTTAATTGCAAAGGATTGCTGTTGCGCGGCAAATAAAATGAATTTGTTTTGAAATGGCGTAGTTATGTTAGATATAAATTTATTTCCATGACATTATGCTACGAATGTTTATCCAATAATTTCATCCTACAGAAGCCAAGAGATGTTTGTTAAGGCATAATTCAAAACTACCTTTCAAACTTGACTTGTTTACTCAAGTTGCATGCAACGTCGGATAAGTATAAAACAAAATTTTGAGGAAATTGAGGAAGTTAGTACTTACAATACTACAATAACAAGTAATCAAGTACAATACTTGAGCCTCGTGCCGAATGGCACAATAGAGATGGGTATTTTAATTTAAATCTTAAGGTAAAATAAAAATGGTAAAACAAATTTCTTATATCCTAAGACGGTCTGTTGACCAAGTGTGACCATAATTTTAGTGTTTTCACTTCATGAAAAAGTGCGCCACGAAATTTTTCAATAAGTAATCATTCAGGAACTCTGTGGCAAATGTTACCACACCAACTAGAGTCAATCCGGTAAAAATAAGGTTGGTGGCTTGAAATATATTACTATCGGTCGCCAGGGGCTTCAGAGCTTCAAATGGACGCCAATGGAGCAAAATGTTCCCTTTCGTTTTATTGTAGTCATTTTACTGGTAATATGCAAATATGCCCGAGTGAATGACGCTCTGAATCCGTGTGTAGTAGTAGTTACCTCGATCCCAGTCCATTGGCGACATCGACCAGATTTTGGAGTGCTGTAACATCGCATCCCTGCCAATGTACACATCCGACCGATAGCCTCTTTTTTGAATCTCGATGTATAAATCATGCAACTTGCCCTGCTCCTTGACAGCAATCGTCTTGTTACAAGTGAGCATGTGATCGATATATGAGTAGTTTTTGTAGGAGTTGTATGCCAAGCTGGGGTAGATAGAGTTGTCGTAGAAGGTCAACACTTCTGAACCTGGTATACCCCAAGTAGTATACTTTTTGTACTGCGCTGCAGGAATCATTGCTTGCAGAAAGTTGGCCAAGAAATTGTCAATATATGTTATACTCAACAAAATGGAAAATACTAGCTTGAGCTTTCGCACAGTGCGATTTTTATAGTTCCTGGAATAAGCGGTATGTAAACTGGAGGTGTGATGAGCCTCGTTCAGTATCAGAAAACCACTGCTAACGGCCTCTTGCACGAGTTCGAGCCTTTGTACTGGTTTCGGCGCTGTAACGTCCGAGGTCAAGTTCCCGCGATACGCGTTTGAGAGGATAATGCCACTGACTAACAACGGAGCAAATATGTACTTGAATCCTCTTTTGCTCAAAACTCGTTGAGAGAGATTGACACCTTGCTCTAGAATTATCCGAACTATGAATTGCACCGGCCCTTGCTGAATTACCTTGTATCGAAAATAGGCCGCTAGCGCAGCAAAAATAGTTAGCACAGCGGGAACTAGTACTATCCAAAAATTTAGTTTGAATCTCCCGCCAAACGACTCAAATGAAATCGAGTCGTACTGCCCATCGCAAGTAATGAAGTTGTAGGAGGCTGTTGTTGTAAAAAATTTGTAGCCGCGCGGGTCCTCGCTCGTCGGAATGTTTTGAGGTGTCGTTGCAGGGCTCGGAAAAGACTCCGGAACGATGTAGACCGCTGCCCATTGATTGGGCGGCCCCTCGTCGTGTCCGCCGCGGCTCCCCAAAATCATAACGAGTACTTTCATAGGCCAATACTTCTGCGTATTCACGCCACTCACCTTGATTAAATGACCAATCAATTAATAAGTCTATTTATCATTGATTTGTTATATGGTGAACTCACTATTGAATTCTTTGAAAATTAAACGCTTTTATTGTAAAACAAGTTTCAAAGCGTGAAAATTCTACTAACCTGAAAAGGTGGTGTACCTAAATTGGCGTTCAAGCAATTAGGAAAGTTCATTCGGCAATTTGACATGCTCCAGACAATTCTGCAAGAGTTGAAGGCTCTTTGAGTAATAAATTTGTCTCCGAGGTAAATTTCGTTGAGCCAAAAGTTGTATTCGCAGGGGTAGCGTTCCAGGGCTCCGCGGGAGCGCTGCGGCGAAGTAAATTTTGTTGCTTGATGAATGTATACCGGAATAGTGTGAAATGTGCGCGAAAATCCCGATCTTGATGCTTCGAAGGGAGCAGAAACTACTGCAATTACGCTCATGTACTTACCATAGCACAACGGAATTTTGTAAAAGTGATGTTCATAATCAGGAATGATGCATAGTGTAAGGATTCCGAAATTTGATATGTACTTCCAAAAATTGTCTGCTGAGGGATGATTGAATACTAGCGCAAAACAGCCCTTCTTTTGGGAAAACAGCAAATCCCTTAGTTGTGTTTCCGATATATTAAGGCCTTCGGATCTGCTTTAGCATATAAATATCATTTATTTGATTTAGGCAATTTAAAACCTCAAACTAGGTTAAGTCTATAATTATTTTAATAAGATTACCGACAAAAGCTGAATACAAATCAAAGATGTAATCAAATTCATGGAAAATGTTTTATTTTAAATAGACCCATTTGTTAAATTAATCAAAACACATTTAGTAAGGATATCATTGCAGACAAACAAGCCCGTCCTATGACCGGAAGAATATGAATTTATGTTGGGGTTGTTCGGCTATCTGAACCTATTTTCGTTTTAGGTAAATTAGTATGTGTTATTTCTACAATTTACTAACGGATATAAATTTACATTTATGAGTGTATAAATGATTTAGCCATTTTGCATATCCGTCTTTGAAGTTTTCAACATTTTTTACGCTAATTGTAAAATGTGCCAAAAGTCGGTGATGACGTTAGGTTGACAACGGTTGCAATTCTCGTTACAATTTCGAGTCTTGCGCCTTGATTTGATCATAGTGGCATAAGTTTACACTACAAGTAGTAATGTAGAACACTTGGTAATCAACTAAATTGAATTCTTGGTTGATTGGTTGACTTACCGGTCAAAGTTCACATTATATCGGCTAATTGGGAAATTTAGCTCAAGTGACATTATAGTACTATTCTCAATCAGCAGGACGTTGCAGGTCTCAAATTTGTCAAACGGTGCAATCCTCTGACAGTTTGTGTAGAAATCAAAGTCTGAGGATGCCAATAGGCAAATAATTAAATTGAACCTCATTTTGAGTGTAAACGAACTAACCACCAAGATAACGACAATATCTTACTAGTTTGTTCTAAAATATTTTACTTTAGTTTTAGGTCAACTTTGCTACATTGCTACAAGCTTTGCTTCAGTTGTTACAAATACTTGTTAACAAAACATGTATTCGTGCAATACTAAACCCACCGGAGGCCTGTCCAACTCATTATGCATAATTGATACATACCATTTAAGCTCAATTTGGTTTGAGTCCAATAGACTTCAAAAAAGTTTGAAGGAAAATTTGAGGAATAATTGAACAGAGCCTCGTGGTCAATGCTATTTGAAAGTTTGTGGAAATTTAAACAACCTACATGCCACGATCTATTATATCCAATCTATAATTGAACTAAAACAAGACCAAAAAAAGTGTCTTATGAGATGCCCTTTTAGGTTTCAATTTTTTATTTAACTGTGAGTTGCTTAGACAGAAGGCTAATCGAATTTAAAAATCCAGGCATGGAAACTTGAAAGGAAAAAATTTGCTTCTTACTTCTTCCCTTAAGGGCACTCCTGCCTAGCATGGGCTTGTTTTGATGGTAGCACGCCATAATTCCTAAAATAATAATCTCTGCAAAAGAATTCCAAAAACAAAAGTCTCTGCATGATTTAATCTCTGTATCAAACATCTTGTACAGTTGCGACTAATTGTTGATGAAAAAGTTGGGGAAATTCTGGAAATGTGTCTAAAAGTGTTACTGTTCAGTAAAGTTGAGTATGGTTAACTATGCGTAACCTTCATTGGTGGTTACTTATGTTTGATAAACAAGTTTAACCTGCGGAAGTTTAGCTAGAGCATGTTGGAATGTTGAATGCTTTTGTGAATGACGCCTTTGCAGTATACGTTTCATCTTGTTTTGCAAGTTTCAAAAGTTTTTTTTTTTTTTTTTTTTTTTTGCAAATTTTTAATTTTATTTTTAAAATTTAAAATAAACAACCTGAATAACCAGCCAGTAAGTAACCAAAAAAAAGTATCGATTCTCTTGTCTTACACAAAATCTGAAAGTCTTTGCTTAATTTTTCACATGGTTTGAGTTGTATACTGCTTCCGTTTCGTTTCACTTTCCATGCTAAAATTTCTGCTTCATATTGGAAACGAAACAAAACAAATACGCCCATCCATTTAAAAATGAAAATTGTAATCACTTTTTTATGTTTTACATAATTTTGACCTTAATTTTATACACCATTAGTATATTTATTGGCTTAAGCTCACTTTAGCTGTTATGGTATCTTGTAACATTTCATTTCATTCTGTACTTTGTTCTTATTAAACTTGTCCTCGCCATATATCAATAAAACGATTGACGATGAATTCGCCCATCCCTAACAATTGGACTAGAGCGGATACGTAGTTGTTAGAAATACATATTTCTATACTATATTTTTCCTATCCGTCTGTCTTTTATGTCTGTCACCGATATGAAAAAACCGCTCAAACTACAGAGGCTATATTTCACGCATAAATTGGGTATGCATCTGTTGTGGTTTAACTCCAAACTCTGATCAAAATTTTCTACCGGTTTTTCCAGGGTCAAAGGTCAAATTAGGCTAACAAGGTAAGCTTTCCAGGTGAGCCCTAAGTTTGGACATTTGGCACACCTACAGATATAAATTAACCTCTTTACGTTAATGTTCCGTCAAAATTTCTCTGTCAAATTCATAATTTTGAAAATGGTGATTTTTCAAAGAATTTGGTTTTTAAAAGTTTTAGGTTTCTACAATACAATTTCTATAAGAATTAGTGTAAAGGATTAAAAAAAAAGAAAATAAGAGATAAGAAAACATTGAGTTGACCGGATTAAAAGTTAATCCCCACTTAAGGGGATTAACTTTCCGAACTCAGGAAATCCTTATTGTGAATTAACACATAAAACCTTAAACTTTTAAAAACCAAATTTTTGAAAAAATCACCATTTTCGAAATTATGAATTTGACAGAGAAATTTCGACGGAACATTAACCTAAAGAGGTTGATTGATATCTGTAGGTGCGCCAAATGTCCAAACTCGG
>JAQFYP010000889.1:0-18695 GCA_034694865.1 Bilobella braunerae | reverse complement strand
TCAGAACTTCCTCGTCAACTCACATGCCGATACCATCCTCCCCCACTCACTCACACAAGGAATCATGTTGACCAGGCCTTAGGCGAATGTCAAATAGCATCAAAAAAATAATGATAATAATTATACATTGCAATAATGCTGTCAAGCAAAGCCGTTTACGTAATTGCAGAGGTGGAGATACCCTTTGTACTTACCCTCTGATTAACGTTAATCTTTATTAAGTAGCGTACTAGCTACTATATGGGAAGACACAGTCTGTCTGTCTGGTTGCGCCATAACTGGTCAAACGGATTGACTTTTTTGAAATCTGTTTTCACTCGAATATTTTAGCGGTCAAGACTGAGGTTAAGTTCAAAAATGGGTCATGGGGGTCATACCCTTCACTCCCAAAATGACATCCAAGGTGAGCCCCATATCCAAAAGTAGTTTTTTTGGTTTCTTGCATGTTTTGTCTTAAAGGAACAGTTTTAATGGTCTCAATGACCCAGGTGACCCCGCCCCCTTGCCGTGACCCCCTAATTGACCGTAAAAATGACCCCTAAAACAGACAAATCCGATTTTTTTGGTTTCTTGTTAGTCTTGTCTAAAATCAAAAGTTATTATAGTCTATATGACCTAGGTGACCCTTGACCCCCGTGCCCGTACCCCCAAAGTGACAAACATATAAAAAGGGAGGTTTTCTTGGGGGGTTTACCCGTTTTGCATTTGTTCTCAATTGATTCCCAGGTGTCACCTGACCCTTCCCGCTCAATCCTACGACGCCCCCCTAATAACCTCAAACCAAAAAATCGTTTTTTCCAGATTTTTACTTGAAATGATACTAATAACAGAGGTCTGAATTTTTCCCCGAAGTGCGATGACCTCATAACTGTTCAATAAGACCCAAAAATCAAGTTTCGAGATTTTATTCGTGATGATTATTTCCATTAGTTCAATACGCTACTTACGTTACGTGACTTTGCAACGGTTTATTAATCCTGGAGTTACTTGTTAGATAGCTGTATTGATCAGCACTTATTCATAGTAATTTGTAAGTACATCAACTTTCTTTTCTTAGGAAGTTTAAAGTGGTACATAACACCGTGTATTTATAAAGATGTATTGCAAAAAGTCATTCCAAATCTATCGTTATCTCAATAGATACTAACACATATTTTGATTTACCGAACAGAAATCTTGCCATTGCTCTAATAATTGTGTCAATCTTATTTTGTTTTTAATTGTAGTTTTTCTCCATAATATTGTCATATACTAAATCCCTTTATCACTGTTCCTTTATTAACTTTCTGCTTTTCAAATCAAGGAACTCACGTGTTTTATAAAATTGTGCCATCGCAGCAAAAAGCATTTTTTTAATAACATCCTGCGGCAATCTCGGCAGCCGCACAAAAAAGTGGTGGTGTGGTAGTGATGAGTGGAAGCATGGAAAATTGCGGTCGTGGAGGTTGTTCTTGATCCGGTATGCGTAGGAACGTGTTGGGCCTCTGCCCAAGCAAGAGGGTCCTCGGTGGTCATCCCCACGTCCACAGTCTAGCAGAAAGCTCTTTGCCTTACTCCCTCAGAACTTCCAAGTCAACTCACAGGCCGAGACCACCCTCCTCCACTCACTAGCACAAAGAATCATGTTGGCCTGGCCGATAGTCAAATAGCATAAAAAAACTTTAATTAGCAAATTTATCTTGAGATCACTTTTCAGAGTAAACCTTAAACATTTTACATGTGTACTCAACTCAATAACATTATCACCAAAGTTCCAAAAGGGGGACCACGTGAAAACTCAAAATTCACATGCTATTTCTCTTAAGGATTTTTGGGGGCTAAATCGAATTTTCGAAATTTTGAAAAAGTTTATGGCCATGGAGTAAAAAGCGAGACAAGGGGTTAGTTTTAGAACTAGTTGAATCTATATTTTTGATTTCGAGCCAATAGGACGCGATCACGACGAGGGGACCCCTCGTGAGTGCTTGTTTACTAGCTAACTTATAAGAAATTTGTTGATAAAATAAGACCAGGCTGTTATCAATCTGTATTGTATCGATATCCAAGTAAGCCCGCCCTAGGGCAGAGCTTTATTAAGGGACTCTCTTGTAAATGGTTAATATTGTATATTCAAGCCTAAAAAAGGAAAGGGTCTCTTAAGGGTGTCCCTGTTATAAGTTCAGGCATTTATGTTTACTATTCACTGAATAAAGATTTGTAAGAAAAAGGTCGGTTCTATTCGTTATCGGAATGTTTCAGTTGATTTATTAGCCACGCGTCTTTGGTACGAATAGTAACAAAATAAAACACACTTGAAAATTTATACTTTGGGAAAATTTTATTTCGAAAGATTATTATGTTATAAGGCAAATATATTTCAGTTTTCAAACAACTTATATGATTTTGGCATTACTGTGCAAAAGCATTCTTGATTACCACAAATTTTGCATTTGCAATTTGATGCAAATAATCCAGCACAATCTGCATCGTCACGGCACAAAATCGAGCAATCTCTTGGTTCATTATTTGGCGGGGTCATTTGATTAATATAAAAATTTCGGGCATCTATGGTTGCCTAAATCAACAAATATCCATTTAAAATAAGTTGGCTGCAAATGATCTATTGCGAACCACTTACCAATGCCGCAACAAAACACAAAATTGCCAGAACGATAAATCTCGTCATAATTTTGAGTTTAAGGTTTTGTTTTAGATAATGTTACAGTGTGATTAACTAATTGGAAATCCAGCTCATTTTATAGAGATAGATAAGCAGATGTCATCATCTAATCTACCGAATTAAATTATATCAATCAATTTTATTTTTCAAGCGTCACGAGGGAAGGCTTCAAAATTATTGAGAGCAATTTCAAAGCTCAATTTACACAATTTAGAACCTTTAGAATGTAAAACCCAGTTAGCTTGGGTAGGTGCCGAGATCGAATCTCGGCAACCGCACAAAAAAGTGGTGGTGTGGTAGTGGTGAGTGGATGCCTCGAAAGTTGCGGTCGTGGAGGGTGTGCTTGAGCCGGTATGCGAAAAACAGGGATCGGCCTCTGCCTAAAAAGAAGCTCCTCGGTGGTCAACCCCACGTTCTCTGTTCAGCAGAAAGCTTTCAGCCTCAACCCTCACAAACTTCCTAGTCAACCCACAGGCCGAGACCACCCTCCCCCACTCACTCGCACACAGAATCATATGTTGAGCAAATGTTGACCAGGCCTTAGGCGAATGTCAAATAGCATCCAAAAAAAAAATTATGTAAGCGAAATGATTGAAATTCTCGTGTAACACATAGTAATAATTGGAGCACAACGAGCTCAGTATGCTTTTTGTATTAGTAATTCCAAAAGACCTACTTCTCAGATGTAGTTTCTTCTGTTTCAAACCTATACATGACTCAAGAATAGTGTTCTGTGAACAAGATTGAAACTGGAAAATACATGATGCAAAAATGAAGTCATTTTATTCACACTTGAAAAAGTCAAATCTGGTTTGCACGCTTCAAAACAAATGATTAAAACTCGATAGCAGGAAATTGTGACATGAGATAACTATACTCCAGTAAAGTACACAGATAAATCCGAATTCTTTTACTTTTTTAACAAAAACAAATGGAAGAGTCAATTAACAAATTTTTGCAAGATTATTTTTTGAAAAAACAAACCAAACACAAAATGTGCAAATGGCTTGCGGAAAATCCTATGCTAGTGCGCTTAAATGAAATAAATATTTTTTAGTTTGACCAAATAATCAATTTGCTAGAACTATAAAAATATTTTCAATCCAATATACATTTTGAACATGAATTTCAAAATTCTTGCAACTGAATTCTCATTTTTGCAATTTGAACTTGTTATTTTTCAATTACGCTTTTGAATTTTCATTTCTTGTTTTCCTAATTTCCAATGGTATTGTCAAAGTGGACACTTATATGCTGTTATTTCTGCAAAAACAAGTCACTGCTTTATGGTCTGGAAACTGCTAAGCTGCTGCTGAGTAACATAACTAATGTTCAAAATGAATTGAATTAAACATTAAACACAAAAGGTCTGGAAAAGTTATAAGGTTTAGTAGGTTATTTTACTATTCAGGGTTCTAGGATTTTGGATACTTCCTTACGGTACTTCCTTAGATTATTTTGAAATGATTTTGTTCACGCATTTCAAAAATACCTATGTAATTGAATGGGTTAAAAAAAGAAAGAAAACACCTGAAAGTAAACCCGAACGTAAAAATAGTTGGAATTTTATTTCTCCGCAAATAGGATGCAAAGGAATTCAAAACGCACTCAAGCCTATTCATCAAATATTTTATTCTTTGAAATGATTTGCTCCGTATACAACACAAAAGTGCTCATTAATAATATCTTGTTCAACAAATTTACAGTTTCTATTACTCTTACGGATGAAAAGTGTGCATTTTGTATCTTTCGAACTAATATCCCGAACCGCGTTCGCAAATCAGGTTACACTCATTTAATACATGAATGTATAATTTGGTTTACAATTAATGCAGAGTGCTATTGCAGAATGCGTCAAAACACTGATGTTTCCTTTAATGTGTCTTTTACTAGTCACTTTCAGTAGAGCATTATCTGATGCTAGGATGATAACATGCAAAAATAAAAAGTTTTGTCTTTTTGTTAGAAAATGTTTGCTTGACATCTACGATAATCATTGGATGGAGTTTCGCCTATCTCGAAGTGGCTTGGTTTGCCTGACTGCAAAAATGAAACTTAATGCGAACGAAGCTCCTTTTGAACATGTGACGGAACTGGAGCAGAAAGAGTGTTCACTGATTATCTGTGAACCAAAGCACTGTAATTTTTTTTTAATTTAGATTATACAAACTGTTGTGGCACGTCAGATATGCAATTAACTTGAAAACTTTTCGTTTAAGGTGGTTTAGGGCTCTGGGCTCTTCTAAAAAATTTGAGATCCCCAGCAATAAATAAGGGTCAGTTAGGTGCGACGGTAGGTAGAAAGCCCTAGTAAAATCAGTGCACCATCAAACGCATTTTATGTTATCATTTCTAGTAATAATGAATCATGTATTTTCTTCAGATTATAGAATCTGCTGCACGAGGACTTTAATGCATTTGAAGTGTTACGTTTATTAAATTTAGTAAGGTGGTTCAGAATTAAAGTCAAACACATGAAATATGTGTGATATAAGTATGAAACAAAAAAAAATCTGCAACGCATTATTAGCAGTTGATTAAATACTGTGGAAATCAAAACTTACTCACAGAAGATACACAGAAGATAGAAAACACTGAAGCTTGTAATGTTTACACATTTATATGTTCATTTTAATAATATTTAACATTATAATGTTTCATTTCCAAGCGAATTTTGTTTTTAGTTTGTCTGGTAGACTTCTGAAACTGGTTTAAAGTTTAGTTCGAAGGGAATGCTAAATGCAAGTTGTTAAACAGGCAGAGTCAGTGTCCAGACCTTACAAGGTGTTAGCTCCCCTGAAATTTGTTCCGTTATCCGCAAAGAAAATGCTTGGTCTTCTCTTTTGCTTGAAAAAGCGCTGGAGAAATAGAAGAAAATTTTCTGTCGAAAAGAATTCCGTGACTTCCACATAATTCTGCTAAGTGAGTTTGGGAGGATGGTATGGATCTGTGAGTTGACTGGGGAGCTCTGAAGAGTGAATGGATGTTCTACTAGGAAATGAACTTGGGGTTGACCACCGAGGAGCGTCTGCAGCAGACAGAGGCTGAATACCATCCTACGCATACTGAGCCAAGATCAACTTTCACGACCTCAACTTTCCAATCTTCCACTCGCCCCTACCACACCACCACTTTTCTCTTTGCTGGTGCCGAGACTTGACCCGGCGAATGTCCAAGTTAGGAGAAGTCTCCTAACCCCGCAAACTTCGAGCCTTGGAAATTAATTTGTAGTAAAGCCATAACATGGAAAGTGTACATGTGTCATGTTGCACCATCACGTCACCAAATCTACGGCTTTTAGACCTATGTGGACCCAACTCTTTTCATGTAGCTTTATGACAAAAAATTTGATTGAGTTTCGTTTTCCTTATTCTCGTAATTTTTCAATCCATTCAATTGACTCAGCAAGTTTTTCCAACGCAATCGCTCAAAACAAAAATTCTAGATAATAAAATGTATTTTCCTTGTTTAAATTCTAAATTTTTTATACAGGTCAAGTTAAGGCGGCCGTGTAGAATCTTTCAATGCATTTATTTTCCACAAACGACTGTTCTAAAGATGGTTAAGTTTGAAGAAAACAGAAATTCTTAGACAAGCAAGGATAAATTTTGTCTGTGCACACTTGCATAAAAAACATGCATCAACCAAATACCTATAATAATAATTCTACACAATAACCACGACTACTTCTTCAAGAGATCCGCACTTCACTCTAAAACCGGTAGTAACAGTACTTTTCTGCTGGGCAATGAACATAGCCATAACATAGACAGTGTATATATGTCAGTAGAGTACTATATAAAAATTTATGCCTTACTATTACAATTATCATAAAACAGAAACTTCGAGCAAGCAACTATCTGAAACTATTCAAATAATTGCCACCATTTGCATTAAAAAGTATAAAATGTTTTTCTTTAAGATCTGCATCTACTTTGTAGTGTTTCTTCATCAGTGTTGGAGGATGTAAACCTAAGTCGGCTAAAGTAAAAATTAATTTAGTGGCAAATGTACTTATGTAGCTTTGTTTCTTTGTGTTAATTAAAAACGAGAAATGAATTTGGAAAAATTTAGGTTTGGCAAAGGGATTTCTAAAATTGTCCTTTGACCAATTGAAGCCAATTACACTCTTTTTGGTAGCCTAATATCACCCCATCTTTTCCAATTTCAGTTGTACTTGGTATCATTTTAAAAGTTAGCATAAGTAATAATAAAGGTGTAGGCTAACTTGTTTCAAAAATACACATTGTTGAAAACTAGTGTTCAAACTGAACGGAACGTCAACAAACTGATAGAAGCTTAAATTTTAGATACGGAAATGCGATGAGGATGTGTATGATGTTTGTCACATAACACATCCGCCTTTTTCAATAATTAGCATACACTTAAAAAAAAAACTAATATTACTTATAACAAATATAAAGTTTACAAATACAAATGTGCTACAATTACAGGGACAACATTTGAGAATTAGTGCTTGTGAAGCAAACCCTTGTTGGACTGCAGGGTTTAATTTAGCAACTAAAATCGAAGCCTGTTTTTCCAATCCTTTTCTTACTCCAAAAAAATTGTGCAGTTAACGAAATTACCTCTTTAACTGCATAACCCTTCATTACCTGACAAGTTTGTGTTATTCACAATACCTCAGTTAGTTCAATTATCAATGACCGATTCTCACAATCCAACGGAAGAATAAAATACAAATATAATTAAAGGCTGTTTTCTGCCTATTTCTACCACTTTTAAATGAAATATTTGCCTGATTTTTAGTGTTGGATTGACCAGAATGATGGCCACGTAGCTCAGGTAAATGAACAATTTAACGGAAGCTACAAGAAGGTAATAGATGACATATTAAAAAAGCCAGAGGTGATTTCATACGTAATTGTACCCAATGTGGTTGTTGCAATGGTCTATCTTGCTGTGGAAGAGAAAGGCAAGGTGGGTCGTACTTCAGCACTAATTGCCATGAGTGCTCAACTAATTGTGAAAGATATGAATGGCACACCGTCGCAGCGTAACTGCTTTACGATAGTTCTTGACTACTTCAATTTGGATAACGGGGTTTCCAATTCGGAACTATTAAGCATTGCAAACAAGGCATATCAGGACTAAGATGTCGGTACATTAGATGGCGTGAAACGAAATGCAATATCTCGCCTTGAGCGAGATGGATTCACAGTAAAAATCAACTCTTCAATTTTCCATTCATTCAAAAAGACAGTGGGACACCTTAAAGAAACAATACCTAATCGTACAAAATCTAGAGTGGGAAACAGCGATGAAAACGGCGTCAAAGTCAAGTAAGGGAATAAAGGAGTATCAATATTCTGGTAAAATTAAGCATTCTACCAGCCTAACCACCAGGGCATTTGGTGATTCGACATTAGTGTTATGCTCCAATTAAAAACAAATGATCATTTCTAATAAAATTCTTACACCACGTTGCTTAGACACCTGTTAAAGTAAAACGTTTTGTAAATAAAAATAATTTAAAGAAGACCGCTTGCTTGCATCACCAAAGTTCATTTTCCAAGTCGTTGTGTTTTTCGCAAACTGAATTTCAGACTCCATATAGAAGTGTCAATTCTCAACTCCATTTGTTTTAAATTATTGTATTTTAAGCTGTTTGTTTCTGTCCGATTGAGGCCTGAAGCCGTTTCTTTCTGTATTTTGTTAATAGAATAAGTTTTTCTGCATAAAAAATTAACGCAAATAAGTAAAATACTCCGGTTAGTAGCGAGAATTTGAGCTGTTTCCCTAGAGTTCTTCCGGACTGGAACTGAATTGACGGACTACGAACAGTCACACAAACCGTTTAGTGACATGAATTAGAGCTTCTCTTCTTAAAAGTGAAACAGGCTCACCTTTCAAGTTACAATTTTTCCAAGTAAAAAACGGTGTTTGAGCTTTAAGAAACAAAACAATAACCTCGTGAGCTTAGACATACTAAGCTCACGACGGACACTAGGTTACTGTAAACCTGACAAAGTGACTAGACTGAACAGATTACAAAACTGAAAAGAGTACAGTTACTCATCTTCCCAACCATACCGCTTTGGCTAAGTTCTGACTCGAGCTCACTTTCGACTGGTAACTGAAGCAGACTGACTGACTAACGGCCACTCAGGCTGGATATCGATGGAGTCACAAACATCCTCACTGGATCTCCTCTGACAAAAAACTGATTTGGAAGGCGAAACAATTTCATCTTTCAAGTTTCTTAAGCGGTGCTTGACCTCTGGGAAACAGTAGCAGAGCTACTGACTGACTTATTTGTCTCTGGCACAAAGCGTTTGAGACGAGGAGAATCTTCCCCAGGAAGACCCTGATGTTACTGACCTTTTTCAAATACGTCTCTGACAGAAAGACTCCCGTAACAACGAGTTTTATGCTGGAACAAGGATTCTGGGACTTCTAAAGTCCCAACAGTCTCTCTCAGAGAGGCATGTTTCGGGTACCTTCCGGATTTGTGCACCAAGTACTTCGGATTCTCGGATAAACCCTTCACTTTTAGTGCGGCTTATGGCTACTCAAATTGTTTCCACCGTACTTAGGGTTAGCATTTTGACACTGAGGATCCGCACCTAACGATTCTGCCTTGGGTCTAACCTGTAAACGCATAACTACAGGTTTGTCGGGGTCACTGACCTTGACCTCCAACCGTTTCAAAGGTCTTAGGTCCGGACAGTTCTGAATCACATGACCAGGCTTGCGACAATGGTAACAAATTCTCTTGGCAGCCCTATTTTTCCGTTTCCCGGAATTGAATCCTCCTTACCGGTCACTAAACCGGAGTCTTGTTCAGAACAAAACTTTAAAACTAGACAGGATACGGATGAACTAAGAGAACACAGAGTTCTCTTATCCGTGGACAGACTTTCGAATTCGGAATTGGTAAAGCGTTTCAGAACCGCCATACCCGGGACTCTAATGTCTGCTGAACAAATCATCAAACAGAGTGTGGAAAATAATTCAAAAAAAATTTCAAACCAAAGATGCTACAGTAGCATCTCATCGAGCGTTGACCGAACAGCGTTTGATTTCAGAACGAACTAGGCTGGTTACAGCCTTTACCTGGAACATGACAGACTAGGGTCAGTTCGTTGACCTTGAGTATAAAACAATTTTTATACCCAATTTAGGAAAGACTTCGGAAGTCTCCCTCCCTTCGTCAGGTCAAAGCTATTGCTTTCTTGAGAAAATCGACAGTAGATTTTGCCCCTGTAATTCCCTCAACAGAGAAGGGAACAAACAATCTTCCGGTTTTTTCTTCTTCTATTTTTTCAAAACAAAAACCGCTCAGCTCCTCCACTTCTTAACGGTTTCAAGAACCCAAATGAAATAAGTGTAATATTTCAAAGTATTGTGGCAGCTAAAATGACTATAGTCAATGATTATATATATATTCCTAACGGTTAAGATTGTATACAATTACGATTAAGACTATTTGGACTAACTGCTCAGAACCTTGGGTATAAAAACGTGGTATTTCTTATATGTGCCGTGGTGGTAGAACGGTAGTGTAGAAGTGGAAAATTGGGAGTCAATTGAATGATCTAAAAACTCGAATGGCCAAGTTCGAATCATTAGTTTGACTAAAGATGGGCGTTTGCGTCCCGGTTCGTTTTCGTCCAGAAGCGAAAAAAAAGACGGATATCATGGAAACGAAAACGAAACGAATAGTTTTTTTTTGGAAGCAGAAACGGAACAAAACTGAAAAAATCCAAAACATTTGGTAAATTAGGCGCAATTATAAGAATTTTTGTGCATATTATACTGGATACTTCTGTTATACGACGAGCTTGCTTGCCTATTATTATTATGTTAATGCTCAATTTACCAAAAAGGCGGCTATCAGACAACTTGTGGTATGAGATTTTGTATGAGAATCAACAGACTTAAGCGGGAAATCTGGTTACGGCATATTAATATTGTTTTAGTAAATAGTGTTAATTTTTGCAATGTTTGCATTACCGAGATGTAGTAAATAATTGATTAACTTAATTTTGATATATGGTACTGATATTTTACCACTATTTTCACAGTACAATATATGCTTAACTTTGAACACATAGTTGCCATCGACAAGCACAGATTGATAATGTTTACTCCCTAGATGTTGGATCAAATGGCGCACTTGCAAGAATCGTGAAGAAGTTTAAAAAAAGAAGTTTGAAATATTGAAGTATTAGCAGATAAATTTTATTTGTTTTTACAAAATTATTGATGAATTTTGTTAGTCGTAGAAATTTTTTTTATACATATTGACCCAATTATTCTATTGTAGTGAGTTAGTTATAATAAATTAGTTCTCAGGTTGGCTAGAAGAGAGATACAGAAGCACTAAATCACTAGGCCAGCTCGGCCGACACTTTAAACCAAAGTTGGTCCAGTTCATGGAAAATTTTAATTCATGAAAGTTCATGGAAGACCTACTGACAATACAGCACACCGTCCGCTGACTTCCTTCATCTATTGACTACTCGAATCTTACAACTTTAAGCCATTACTGGTTAAATTTTTATTGCATTTGATGCTCCACATGTAGTAAGAACATTGCTGCGTTTCAGGGAAAAAGTTCCCCGTAACGCTCCCACTCACCAAAAATCATGTGGAACTCCAACGAGTGGCTACCAGAAGAACTAGGTGAGAATAGATTGAGCTAAGTCCAGTTTGCCACGCGTCTTTGGCACGAACAGTAACAAAATAAAACACACTTAAAAATCATCCTTTGGGAAAATTTTATTTTGAAAAATAATTATAAAGCACACGATTTTATTAACGAGAAATTTTTATTATTCTTTGTCTGCGCTAAATTCTTAAATTAAATGTGGGCTTATTTTCAAAATACTTAATGAGCAAATGATTTTGGCATTGTAGTGCAAAAGCATTTTTGATTTCCACAAATGTTGCATTTGCAATTTGAGGCAAACCATCCAGCACACTCTGCATCCGAAATGCACGGTATCGAGCATTCCCGTGGTTCATTATTTGGCAAAGGCATTTGACTCATTTCTAAATTCCGAACGTCAATGGTTGCCTAAATAAACAAATTTTAATTTAAAATAAGCTGGGTGTGAATGATCTACTGCGAACCAGTACCCATGCCGCAACAAAACACAAAATACCAGAATTAAATGACATTAATCAATTTTATTATTCAAGCGGCACGAGGGAAGGTTTCAAAACAATGTCGAAGCTCAATTTGCACAATTTAGAACTTTAGAATGTAAAACCCAGTTAGAGATGTCGTCATTAATAATGCATCTACTGATGTTAAACTTTTCAATTTTACCGCTAGCAGAAAGACCTCTTAAAGAAGCTGAGGTGCAACTATTATTTAATTTGTCAAATAACTTTAGCTAGAAAAACAAATTGGTACTCTTGAATTTTCAATTGATCTATTAATTTTTTCTTGCGTTCAAAAAAACTTCCCTTTCGTAAAAAAAGAAAAAATTTCTTAGTAAGAAATTCAAAGCAACACTGCAGTATCAATCCAACAGTTGACAGAATATTTATTTTGTACAGTATGAAGGAAACGGAGCGATATTTGACATTCCCGTTGAGCCGCTGGTCAACATGTAAGGAAATGGGTAGAGGTATGGAAAAAAGGACTCATTAGCATACATTTATACAAATGAGTATTATCTTTTGAATTCTCACAAGACTATTGGAAAACCTATTGGGTAATTTCCATATCTACTGTCCGTGTATGTCTAATCAATCACGGAGATACGGTCATACACAAGGTAAATCTTTAAGGGCAAAGCCAATTGTGAAGACTTTTCATGGGTTATCGGGGGATTCGAACCCACGTTCTAACCAATAGACCATCTCGGCCACCCAATTATAAGAAAAGATGTATATACTTATTTACTAATCGTAAATTATTATTAATTTATTGATTTACATCAATCTTTACAAACCCCCTTTTTTTAAAGTTTTAACCAACTTATAAGTTAACACTGATCACCATGTTGTTACCTACTATTTTTGATAATAATTTATTAATTATCCTTCAGATGAAACGCCTTGTTAGTTTTACTCAATTGAATAATATGCATGTTTCATAGACAATTTCTGTGAAATTTAAAAACAATTATTTTCGTTTTAAATTATAATACTAATTTGATTCCATTTCATCTCAACCGTATTCATGAATGAGTGAAACAAAGGGCAACTTGAATTACACTTTCTATTGTCCTTAATATTTCGGCTCGCAGACGGATGCGTAGATCAAAATGCGTAGTCGGAAAAGCGTAGGTCCAAAAGCGTAGTTGCCCAAAAGCGTAGATGATCAAAGGCGTAGAAGCAAAAAGCGTAGTGACCAAAAACGTAAGGGGAAAAATCTACTCTTAGAGTATTTTTTCTAATGTTATCTCGGGTTACATAATTTTCAATAATTAAAACTAGGCCTTTGTAAATTGAAATTAAATTGGATGGATTCGCGGTATTAGATTGATCTAGTTCTAATTTGTATGTAAGCGAAATGATTGAAAATTTTGAGAACATATAGTAATAATTGGAGCATAGCGATCACAATATAAATTTTGTATTGATAATTCTAAAAAACCTACTAGGTAACAAATTAGTCATTTTTAATCTTTATATATGAAAGTCTTCACTCATAACGTCTGATATGCAAGTTGACGTGCGTGTGATATTAAGTATTCTCCTGCAAAACATGTCCCGAAAATAGTGTTCAGGATATGAGGTGGAAACGGAAAAATGCATGATACAAAAATGAAGTCATTTTTTTCACACTTGAAAAAAGTCAAATCTGGTTTGCACGCTCCAAGTGATTAAAACTCAACAGCAAGAAATTGTGACATGAGATCACCATACTTCAGTAAAATACACAATCGAAATTAAATCCGAATTACGAAATCCGGAATATTTCATCGTCAAGTGTCAAAATGGACACTTATGGGCTGTTACTTCTGCAAGAACATGCATTGCGGTATGGTCCGGAAACTGCGTAAACTATATCTTAAAAATTAATTAAAATAATCATTTAACACAACGAGTCTGAAAGAGTAAAAAGTTTAGTAGATTATGCAAAATGTTACTATTCAGGGTTCTACTAATTTGGATATCTCTCTAATGTCAAGAAATGTACACCATCAATGCCTTATTTGTAATGTTAAAAATTGAAACAGTTAGCATTTTGGTTAAAAGAGGAAACGAATCTAAAGGGAAAACAGTAGTATGTATAAAACAATTTGAAATAATGCACAAAATAATAAAACAATAAACCGTTGCAAACGCGCGTGACTTAAGTAACCTATTGTGCTGATACCAAAATACATTCATGCAACACTAGCAACACCACGAAATATCCAAATTTTCGGCTGGGGTCAATTACAAGGTCACAAAGCACAAGGGTTGGGGGTCAGCTATGTCGCTGGAACCATCATAACCTTTCAATGTATAACTAAACAAATACCCGCAAAACCGATTTCTCGGATTTTCGGGTTTGCGTGTCATTTATGTTGTCTTCTGAATAAGAGGAAAGGGTCTGGTTTTGCTTTGGTTTTTGAAAACAACAAAACTTTTCGCAAAATGCTAAACAGCGCAACACTATAAAGTTATCCTTTGCTCAGCTTAATAATGCTCTAACTAGGAGTGTGTTTCAAGTGTTTATTTTTTGAAAAATCTGGAACCATAAATTAACGATGTGAATGTTGATGATAATTATTAACACTTCACAGATAGATAAAAAGTCGATAACTAATTTGTTAGTTACTTGTTAGATTTGCCCTTCGACTTTCTAGTTTTTCTCACCTCCTTCGCTTCTGCTTTCCAGAACAGTAAATGAGTATTAAGGAAAATTTTAAGAGAAAATTTAAAAACTCTCTGAAAGTGAATACTTTTGTGAAGCTCAAATGTTTGAGCTATTTGAGTTAAGTTAAGCAAAATAATTTCAACATCGATTTAATTCAAGAAACTGGAATTTTCCACGCAATAAACAAAATCATTGAAATGTCATTTTGAAGTCAAGGGTTCATTTTGGGGATGAAGAGAACGTCCTGAATCATCGGAGACACCTACACAGTTTGTTTCATGTGTAAGGGCAAGGCAAGGCAACAAATAAACAAATGCCCGAAAGGGCAGAACGACTAACTAAACATTTCCAAGGGCTCTTGCCCTAACCAAAATGACGTGGCCTTAAGGGAAGGGCCACTCCTGGCCCTCCGCCTTTCCAATTGCGTGGAGCCACTCCTGGTTTAAACCCACTCCTGGCTTGAAGGGGTCACCGGTCACCAATGCTGACCTGAGGTGGCGGACGATGACGGCTGGAACTGGTGCTTCTCGTCCAGGAGCAAGTGTATATCTGGCGCGAGTGGATTGATTCTCCCTCGTCTTGTTGATACGCTTCTCTAACCCAACATGGGCATTGGCCCACTTTACAATTAACTAATTAACTTAATTGTAAGGGTCGTACCCTTATACATGCCAAAGTAGGGTTTGGCCTTAAAGGTTGTTTTGAGGTCAAGGGGTCATTTCCGGCTAAAGGTCATTTCTTGGAGATATCTAATTTATTTAGTAGCGTATTAGCTACTTCATAGGAACGGTCTGTCTGTCTGTGCGTCCGCTTGCTCAAAAACTCTCGAACTGATTGACTTTTTTTTAAATCTGATACCGGAAGATTGTTCCAGGGGTCAAGAGCGAGCTCAAGTTCGAAGATGGGTCATAGGGATCTGACCCCTCCACATTAATTCGACCACCAAAATGAGTCTCTAGAGCGAAAAATCATTTATTTTTCAGGTTCACATAATATAAAAAGTTATAATAGTCCCAATGACCCAATTGACCCCTGACCCCTCTCCCCTCAATGTGAGCACCCCAGGATTGACCTCCAAAACTTTAAAATTGTTGTTTTTGCTAGTTTTGCATAATGTACAAATTTAAGAAATTACCTATGACCCAAGTGACACTTGACCCTTTCCCTTCAGTACCATGACCCCCTAAATGACCCCCAACACCGTATTAGTACTTTTTTTCGTGCATTTACAACGGTATATTTGTTTAAAAAAATACTGTGTTTGACCTTGAAATGTCACTTTAACATTAGGAGCATTTTTGATGGAGAACAGGGGGCTAGACAGAAAATTGCCTAAACAAATGTTGCTTCCCTTCTTAAAAGAAATAACTTCTGCATGAATCGTTTTTCATTCTGTCATAGAATGACAATAATTACCTTTTATCCATTGGGGCCATTGTTGGCCAAAAGTAAACTTAAAATGGGCCGGGTATCAAAATATCATAAATCTGCCTTAAAGCTAACACTACTTAAAAAAACGTAACTTTTTTACTATCAATTTCTCATGCTATTGTCATCAGGATATTAGGTCAAAATTCAGCAGATACCAGCAGCCGGTATCAATTTTGGAATAACGCATTCCAAACTTGCTACCAACTATAGAGGTATACAATGTATTTAGGCGAGCAATG
The DNA here is from genome assembly GCA_034694865.1 of Bilobella braunerae. Lineage (NCBI taxonomy): Eukaryota > Metazoa > Arthropoda > Collembola > Poduromorpha > Neanuridae > Bilobella > Bilobella braunerae. The sequence continues at coordinate 2,578 of JAQFYP010000889.1, read as the reverse complement.
TTTTTAAGTTTGAGTAAAGTGCTTAAGGTTCTTTTTCAAACGTACCAAGAAGTCTTCGATATATACATAATAGAAAATATAAATATTGGGAAGCTTTATACGTAATAAACAAATAGTTAAATAGTTTATTTATACTGTACAGTTTATTGTGTTGACCATGCATGCTTAACTTTACATAGACGTATTCATTATTTATCATTATAATAATATATTGAAGTATACATAAAGTAAATATATATTGCTTCAATTTTTCGAAAACACTTTTCTCATCCTCAATTTCAGTGTGCCTCTTTTCTTTCAAGTTCGAAAGTGTAGAGCAAAGTAGAATTATATTGCTAATCTCAGGTACATACTTGTACCATCGTCGTTAAGCACATTAACACGTTTAGGAACAAAATTACATAAAAAATTTATTACCAATACGTCACTTGTCTTAAAAATAATCTTTTTGGTAGTGTGTCTAGGAGTTACTGCAATTGGCCCGTTTGAGGCCTGAGCGGTGCGGGTAGCAATAACTGTTTTATTTACATACATACAACACTTTAAATTTTGAGCATTTTCACCTGTGGCCATCAAAATATTTGATAAACTTTGTTTTGGTAAATACTGTAAGTTTTTGTATTGCTTAAATTACCAAGTTGTAGTAAATAAATAATTTATTTTATTTTGATATATTGAAGTGATATTTTACCACTATTTTCACACTACAATACTTGTTTAACTTTGAAAACAAAGTTGCCAATAAAACAGTGTGCTGCCATCTACAGTTTGATAGTGCTTACTCCCTATATGTTAGACAGATGACGCGAAAGAATTGTGTAAGTTTTTCAAAAACAAAATTTTTGAAATGTTTGGTTAAATGAATTATTAGAAGGGGAATTTTATTTGTTCCTACAAACCTTATTGATGAATTTTGATAGTCGAAGAAATTTTTTTATACATATTGACACATTTATTTTACTCTACTGAGTTTGAAAAAAATATATTTGATTTTTAGGTTGGCTAGAGGAGAGGTACAGAAGCTCTAAACCACTAGACCAGTTCAACCAAAATTTTTAAACAAAGTTGGCCCGATTCGTGGAAAATTTCAGGACCTGCTAACAATACAGCAAAGTGTCCGCTAACCTCCTTCATCGTTGACTACAGAAATCTCATAACTTTAACCAACTAGTTAAATTTTTATTGCATTTGATGCGCCACATGTAGTAAGAACATTGATGGGTTTCAGAGAGAAAGTTCCCTGTAGCGCCCCCTCTTCCCCCAAAACATCTGGAACTCCATCGAGTGGCTACCAGATGAACTAGGGAAGAATGGGGGAGGAGCTAAGTCCTGTTTGCTGTCCAGGAGCTTCGAGTGCCTCATTCCCAGCTACTTCTCGGAATGCAAAAAAGAACTCTAGGAGACTGCTGCTGACTGCCATGGGAGAAGGACGTTGCTCCACCACCACTTTTTCTGTATTCGCGACCTCTTCTACACTAACTAATTAGTTAGTGCTCTTCTACTAGAGCCACGAAGTTTTTTCTCTTCTAAATAAACTGGCCCATTAAGTGACCCTCAAACTGCAGGAGACGTGACCTCTTAATTACTCGGAGCCTTAAGAGGATCATCGGCAAGGTAGTCCACTATCATTTCATTAAGGGAACACTTTCTCCTGGTAAAAGTAGTCCTTAAAACTGTTGCATTTTTACCTTTTACAGAACAGTCAACATTTGACCTTAGACTCTTCCCATAACCATTTAACATTGAAGTGAATGTAGATCTAGTAATTGCTTCTAATAAAATTAATTAGTTGGCCGAGTTAGTCTAATGGTTAAAGCGTCTGTTTCTCACCACTAGCCAGACAAAGAACGGGAGTTCAAATCCCCCAATCAGCCACAAACGTCTGCGTTATTGGGTTTTTCTTTAAGGAATTGCCTTGCCTCTGACTGTGTATGCTTGTAACTCTGTGATTATATATTACACCCACAGAGGAAATGGAAATTTTTCAATACCTTTTTGAGAAATCAGAAGAATCCCTACTTTGCATACATGTATGCTAAAGAGTCATTCCTCCTATATTCCTATTCCCTCCCTTACATGTTGAGCAGCCGCTCATTTTCCTTTTTTTCTTAATAGATTTAAGGAGTGTTTCTAATTCTCATTGCTGTAGCAAGTAACTAGAACATAAAATTTTTGAGAGTGCTGTAACAAGAAAAGATAATAATGTTCATCTTCAACATGTTCAAGGAGCGATAAAAGATTTATTAGAGATTTTTTTTGTTTACCTCCATGTGTGACAGAAATCTCATGAATTTGTAAGGCACGACTGCCTAATTTGGTATATTTCAAGGCTGCTAGCAATATATTTTTAACTCAAGAACCAGAACGTGGTCACTAAATAATTTAGCATTTTGCATTAATCGTGACAGCAGAGTAGTCAATTGGAAAACCAATCTTAAAGCTCCTCGTTTTGTCCCATCTCCTAATTCACCTAGAAAAATATTGTCTCGACGAAGCTTTAAAATTGTTTTCCAATTTTTCAGTTAGAATATATTTTTTTGCTTATAATGACGCGGAAGTTTTTAAAAAAGTGTTGATG
>JAQFYP010000888.1:0-18697 GCA_034694865.1 Bilobella braunerae | reverse complement strand
ATTTTTAAATGAATTAATTTTAACATGAATTTTTAAAGTGTCCCTTACGTCGGGGACTTGGCATTGCACTGGTAAATGTAGTGCGACAGAACGCGACTTGCATCTCGTATTTCCGGAACAAAGTTCTGAATGAGGTCTTGTCGAAAGAATTCAATCACCGCAGGTGCTAAATTGAAAAAATAAGTTAATTGATTAAACTTAACTTTAATTGGTTTGACTTTAAGTAAATTTTAATTGATTTAACTTAATAAATTAAGTGCCCCTCTTACCAATTCGCCCCAAGAATCGCAGTCCCCAGAGGGGAGTCAAGTTGAAGGGCACAAAAATTTTGAGGAGGATGATGAGCGGTGTGGAGAGGTTGAGGATTTGCGTGGCGTGCGTGGGACACTCCTTGAACCCCCAAGGGTCCACGAGGCAGCAGTGCTCTACCCTGAAGGGTAGCAAAAGGGTCAAAATTAAAGGGTCAGTGACCTTTGACCCTTCGAAGCCTTTAAAGCCAGAACTTACACGGAAGGGAATCGGATCGCATAGATGGTTGCTAGGAAGCCGCCGAAGGAGTGACCACAGAGAACGAACCCTTCAAGTTCCATGGCCCTTCGCCAGGCTTCGATTGACGAGATGAATTCGTTCTCAACGTCATCGGCCGCGGTGCTGAAGGTCGGCCTCGAGCTCGCGCCGAATCCTGTCCGAAATATCGAAAACGCTGGTGAAAACTTTGAAAACCGTGATTAAAATTACGAAAAATTTCAAAAAAAAAAATCTTTTTTCAAAATTTTGAAAATGTGTTCCCTCACCCAGAACGTCAATGGCATGGACCGGTCGATTTGACGCTAATTGCTCGATGTTGAGGGCCCACAGCGCAAGGCCCGATCCGAAGCCGTGAAGAAGGACGAGCGGAATGCCGGAAGCTGATTCGTTGACGCTAAGCGTCCAAATTTTGCAGTCTTCCCCACCCACGATTGGCCCGAGATTCACGGTGTGGAATCTGTAGGGTTTTCTAATATCTAGAACACATTTTCAAAAAAAGAGTTAAAAACATCGTTTAAAAAGGCGTTTTTAAAAACAGGAAGACAGCTTTTAAAAAAAAAGTTTTTAAAAATTATTTTCGAAGTACTTTCGAGCATAATTCCCTCCAAGTGACGATGAAACTTCTTGGAGGTGGGGCACCACTGGAGACAGTCCCACCTGCAAAGGGGCAATTAATTTTCAAGTTTTTTGGGAGGTCAAAGGTCTGTGACCTGTGACCTCAGAGGTCAATTACCAGGAATCGTCATCGTCGTCGTCATCTTCCTTCTTGACGATTGACAGGTCAGAGCTGCTTTTGGGCTCGGTTGTCACTACTACTGACTCCGCCTCCTCTAGGGCTGTGGCCTCTGTGAGTACGACTACTGACTCCTCCCCCTCTATGGCTGCCGGTTCCTGCAAATGACTCGAACTGACGCCTCCGCCCATATCATCCGCATACCTAATTAAAATTTAGTTAATTGAATCACAATTAAATTTTAACTCGACCATTTTAATTTTAGCGAAAAACTATTTTTTGAAAATATTTGTTACCGACAAAGTCAATTAGCGCAAACGCGTCATGGCAAAAGCTAACAAATTATGCAGTATCATCTCATCACACTTTTTTTCTGCGATTGAAAATGCTGCAATTGTGAAAATTGGTAATTAAAATCTGAAATTTGAAACCTGTCACGGATTTATTAGTAAAAAATTACATTCACAAAAATCGTAATTGAGGTTGAAAATATAATTGGGGTTGATTAAACACTAAAGTTTAATTAACTTTTAACAAGGTAAAAACACAATTGTAAAAATTATAAAGAACGATATGTTTTTTCTATCACTGGTAGTTTGACATTTAGTTTTAGACACTTAGATTGTTGAATTTTGCGATGAGTTCATCGCAGCGCAGTGGAGATCGGTGCTTCATTTTCGTTTTCTCGCATTCTACAATCAGCGAATTGGGACGGAGATGGCCAATCTGCTCAAGGACGGCTAGAATTTAGAAAAAAAAAATCAAAATAATTAATCGATTTTAAAAAAAAGTGAAGCGCTTAAAAAAGTGAAACGCTTAAAAAGTAAAGCGTTTTTTTTTGCAAATAAAAAGCAGAACTTCGATTGTCATGCGCTTACGCACCTTGAACTTTGTCCTGGATCCCTTCATCCGAATCGTCCAAGTGCAGGATCAGCGTCGTGTACACATTCTCAATGTACGCTTGGTAGCGTTCCAGATCATAGTTGGAGGGCAAGTGAGTAAAGATGGCAGAGATAGCATTCAAGGCACCCAGTCGAACAGTGTCCGAAACGTCATCCAATCGCTTTAGCATGACTAAAAAAATCCAAGGAAATGCAATCAGCGATTACAAATCGCTGATTCGCAGACCAAAGCTGTGATATAGCTTACCCGGGTAAATTTTGTGAAGCAAATCCGCTCCCAGCCCTCCCTTGGCCTCTGTCACCAGCTTTCGTAAACATTCACAGCTGAAGAGGCGCGTCGTTTCAGAACTGTCCTCAACCACGCCCATTATTGAGGCCACAACCTTGGGTGCCATTTTGGTCATAACGCTTGGCTCCAGAATTCCCGTCTGAAGAACGGCCAGCAGGCAGGAAACCGCGGCGGTGCGAATAACGCCAGCGGTTTTACCAGCAGTCCAAATCAAATTAGGTTGTAGGACGTCTGCAACGAGAAATTGATCGGCTTTTGATGTTATTTTGAAAAAAAAATAACTAACTTTCGAAAATTTGAAAAAGTTTTTTCTTGAAATTTTGTTTCAAAATTTCTTGTGGCTCACCTTCGATAATGTGTTGTACAAACGTTTCGAGCTGTTTCTTATCCACGGTCTTACTGTAGAATTCCAAATGCTGAGCAAGCCGTGTTAGAAATTTGAGTCGTACTTCGGGGTCTTTCTCAGGATTTAGGTTCGACAGCATTATGCCAAGAATCTTGTCCATGTTGTTACTCACAGCGAGTCCTGGCAAGGTACACATTGAAATAAAAAAAATGCTGGAAGGACTGTCCAAAATACTGTACAAATCATTGTACAACGAAATTTAAAGTTCATAAGATGTTGTACCTCCTTGTAACAGTATGAGATCAAAGACGAGTTTGTCCGTGGACACCGGAGTCCATTCCGCTGTTTTGGCGCCAATTTCAGAGAGAATGTCACCCGTGAACCTTCCCATGACCCCGTCAAGATCAAGGTCAAAGTTCATCGCCATATTTTCTAGAATACCTGCAGTAGAAAAATCAATTAAAATTGCATAAATTACAATTAGCAATAACAATTAGCAGTTTAAAATCAACTACAATTTGAGCCATTTTTACCTTTAGCCACGTGGACGGTTTCCGTATCTTGACATTGGGCCCAAACGGTAAGGACGATTCGAAAGAATGCTGCCGCAGCATCATCGCAACAAATGTCATCGGGCACCAAGTTCAAAAGTGCTTGACAAGTACCCAGTATCGCACCCTGTCGACCCTTGTGCCGTGTTTCCAGCACATCCTCCTCCGAAAGCAGCTTTAGCACTTCAGTGACAAAATCCGACAAAACCTTGGGATCCGTTCCTTCAAGGACTGATTTGAGAACCAATAGATTTCCTTCGTTGGCTCCCATGGACACCGCGGAGGAAAGTATTGGCCACGTGACGCTCAGCGGTACAAAGTAGCCAATCGCGTTAGCCGCTAGCTCCGTCTAGGACAAAAACGCTTTTGGCTAGAAATTGTGTTTTCGTTTCATTAAAGTCAATTAGTAAATTTAGGTTAATTAGTTTTGCTAATTCTAATTAGTTAAATTAAGTTGTAAAACTTACGTAGAGAACAACTTCCGCCTCCTCGTCGCGAATGCTCTTGTAAATGATTGGAAAGATCTTTTCGACGTGCATTGTTATCTTGTCTTCACAGTGCAGAACTGTGTAGTAGAGAAGGAGCGTGGCCTTGATTCGCGTGGACTTTACCCAATCCGAAGTTTCAGCGGCGAGGGCTGGAAGGAGGTTGCAGACGCTTTGCCATGTCAGGATTCTGCAGCCCAAGTTGCATCGCTGGACACCGTTTGGGTAGTGACTTGGAGGTGGCAGAGGGAAGTCCACTTGGTCACGATACTGCTCAATATTTTCAGACAAGTACTTCTCTCCAACGGCATCCCACATCAGGCGGGCCTGTCGCGGAACTTCGTCAGTTTCATCCTTCTGTCTAAAAAAAATAACAAGCGCTTTAACAACGCTGATTCTAAATTACGCTTTCTACATTGTACATTCGCTTCACATCTAAAATCAGCGATTTAGGCATTGTAAACTTAAGCGTTTTGGCTCACAGAGAAAGGATGATGGGAAGTAGTTTTGGAAAGTACGAGTAGCGATCGATGAAGTTGAGCATCCATTCACCCGCGGCGTTGACAACGGCGAGGCGAACGCCTGGTGCTGGATCGAAAACGCGCAGAGTGATATGTGGAAGAATTGTACTGATCCCCTTGTGGTTTCCAAGTAGGACAACTTGACCTTAAACATAAAATCAACTTGACCTTTGACCTTCAAACAAAATCAACTTGACCTCTGACCCTGACCCTTAACAAAAAATTGAAAAACTTACGCAGGCAGTCAACCACGGCAATTCGAACACGGAGCTGCTGATGGTTGATGGCAATGCAAAGCGGTCGGAGGAGCCGATCGCTATTGTAGTGAAACACCGTTCGACAAACATCGGCCACTTCCGCCGTGACCTCGCAACTGGCGATCCGAACCTTGTGATACGGATCGGTAATTGTACTGGACAGGATTTGGAGTAGGTCGTCAATGAACGGGTTCATGTCAGTGGACAGCTTTCGTAGAAGGCCTTCAATGCAGCGTACGGCTAGAAGTCGGACTTCCTCGGACGGTTCGTTGAGTTCGGGTTGACCGAGGCGCTGGACCATGATTGGAATAAGCGTCGGAAGGACCTCTTTGACCTTGACCTTCGGCAGATGCTGGACAAAGAGGCTGAAGAGGTCAAAGGCCAACTCTCGCGTCTTCTCGAGCGGGTCCTGTGTTAGGAGGATGACAGGTCGCAGATAGGTCAAGATGACCTCTTCCTCGTCCTCTCCGAGCTTGGCACAACGATTTTCAGCGCCCAGTGCCAACTGGACTTCGCTGTAGATCATTTTCAGCGCTTCTCGGCGAACGATCTTGTTGTCATCCTGAATTCGATTGAGGTAACGATCAGCGTTCTTGAACACGGTCAACTGCTCCGAGTCTTCCAGCTCCATTCTTTAGGTACCTAATTTAATCAAACGGTCCAATAATTATTGTTAGTTTCAAAACTGCTTGTTAATCAATTAGTTAACAACGTTGTTAGTTAAATAACCTGGACTTCCACTTGTAATCTTTCAACGGTTTTTTTGTTTGCAAACGGCTTGCTTCCAGCAGCACGGCGTCGGCTACCTTCTTTAGGTCCACGGTGCTCTAGCGTCTGCACTCCACTCACGGTACGGTTCACTCCGACTCCACCAACGGTGCACGGTGTTTGATCGATACCTTTTCGGAATCCCTTCTTTTACGGCATTCGGAAGCAAAGTGAATTTTTCACAACTTAATCGTTAATTAAGTTAAAGTTAATTAAGATTAATCGGTTCAGCAGGAAAGGTAAAGGTAATCTCGGTAAAGTGGTCAGCAGCATAGCAGCCTCCAGCTGATTATAACTTTGGCGCTATTGACGCTTCCGAATAAACACGTTATTGCCATGAAATTACAACTTTTCTTAAAAATCGATGCTTTTAGAATTTTGAAAATGAATATTGATGTTTGAAATTTTGGAAACGAGATTCCAATTTGAAATTTCTTTTTTTCAAAATTTAGGAAATCCTAAAATGAAAGACGAAATCAAATTTTATTGTGAACAAAATTCCTACAAAATAACACCTTTGCAAATCGCTTGGAGACAATTTGCGGATATGTTCCTAAAACGGATTGCGAAGTACAAGCGTTCGTAAAAATCAAAAGTAAATTAATCATAATATTTAACCTAAAGCCTAACCTAATTGTTATCACAAGAGTTGCAGAGAAGCAGCACTCAATTTCTAAAATAATTAACTAGCATTCAATTACTTCAGGTACCTAAACAGTTGTAATACTCAAATTAAAAGTGACGCTTGAGTGTTTCGCAGGCAGTTTGAACTATATTATTAAATTGATCCTTTTGATCGGCATAGACGTGATGAGTGGCGTCAATTATCTGGTTTAAAAAAGTTAGAAAATAGTTAAGTAATTGAAGTTGCAATTAAGATTAATTAATTAGGTTAATTAATTTAGTGAGATACTGACATGAGTTGTGACATTGTTCTCATTCCCTCCTCGTTTCTTGATGACCTCTTCGGTAGGAAAGACCTCGACCCATGACCTCGCCCCAAAAATCAGCGTCATCGGTAACTTGGGATCGAGGAGGTGGAGTCGATGGTGCATTGGATTCTTAGCCCAAAAGAACGACGACATCATGGCGTGAAACGCTGTTTCACCGCTGTTTGAAAAACAAAAACAATTAGATTTTTTTTATTTACAAAATACAGAATTATTCAAAACATCTCATTCCTCTCGTTCAAAATTTTAAAAATGAAACGTTTTCTAAATAATTAAAAAAAGTGCTAATAAATTCACAGCTAAGACGCTGAGAGAAGAGGACCATTTTAGGTTAAATATTTTGCTAAAGTTCGTTAATCGAAACCTAATTAATTAGGCTTGATTAATTAAGTTATAGCTTAACTTTTGTAACTTACGATGGATTCTTGGCGTTGCATTGATAGAGGTAATTAGCGATCGTCTGATTGGCGTCCTTGACGTGTGGTTCGAAGCGAGCGATGATATCTGAGCGAATGCGACGAATGAGGTTAGGACCCCACGGACCAACGAACCTGCAATTTCATCATGTTAATTATTCAGTAACCGCGCAGTCACGCAGCAGATGAATTCACGGTCATAACATGTTAAGTTAATGTTAACGCTTTAATGTTAAGATGTACAAAATGTTAACATTATAAAACCGTGGCGCTACGCCGCGAAATTGCGTTACGTCATTTTACGTTAGCGAAACTAAATGCAAAAACGTAATTGTGATATACCTGATCGAGGATAGCGGATTCATCGTCTCGAGAATTCGAATGAGAAGGCGAATAAATATGGAAACTTCCACTCCAGCCTTCGTGGTGATCTGAGCTGGGCGATCCTTGAATCCCCACGGATCAGCCAAAATCAGCGCTTCAACGCTGAAAATCAAATTACACAACAAATCGTTAAACTAAACATTAGTTTTACAAATGATTACTTTTAATTATTCAATTAATAAACTCAATTAACTCACACATCAGGGTATCTCATAGAATAGGACGACACCAGGTAACCTCCGAGGCTGTGCCCGAGTAGAATGATCTTCTCCAGCTTCATTGCCTGCCTCCACGCTTCCAGCGATTCCACAAATTGACTCTCAGCCTCATTAGCGTCAGCGCTGAACTTTGGCCTCGAACTCCGACCAAATCCTAGAAGGTCAATGGCATAAACGGGTCGCGTAGTTGCCAAACACTCCAGATTCAAGCACCAGAAACCAACTCCGGCTGCAAATCCTGCACAATTTACCACGAGTTAGTTAACTAAAATTAAAAATTAACTAATTGGTTAATATCTAATTGCTCCTTACCATGTACCAACACCAACGGTACTTCTGTTGATTCCGTATTTAAACTAACTGTCCAAATCCTACAGTCTTCCTTACCCACGACTGGGCCAATACTCACGAAGTAGGAGCTGTAGGCCGATATAGTTGCTGCAAACAAAAAATTCAATTCACTTCAATTAACCGCAATTAGTTAAAAACTTAATTAACTTAACTTAATTTAACATTAGTTCAACTGAGAGAATGCGATACAACACAACTTGGAAAATATTGCCTACTTGAAGTCAAGCTCTTAATTACAATTAATAATTAACTTTAACTATACTTACATGATAAAATGGCCGCCTCCGACTCCCGAAGCGCCTTTTCCGACGCTGGCCTCCATCGCATCCAACTAAACCACCTAAATAGGATGACAATTAACTTAACTTCAGTTAACTTTAAATTTAAGACTTAATTACAATTAACTTTTAATTGAGCTTCACTACAATTGAACTATTTTTTCACCCCGATTCATCGTCTTCTGCGTCATCAAATATTTTCACCTCCTTTTCATCCCCAGGAACAATTTCTGTAAATTCAGCCTCCTTGACATGGAGAGGGTAGGCCACACAGGAACTCATTTTTTACTCTATATCCTTAATTAATCACTTTTAATTAACTGTCAGGTCAGTTAATTGGAGGTGTAATAAGTGTTGAAGTGGTAAAAACTAGAGCAGAGGTTATCACGAGTCTCTGAGTAATGGACTCTGCATTGCTACAAAAAATTCCGAATGAATGAAAACTTTTTGCATTGACTTTGCAAAGAGGCACAAAACAAACACGTTTGTATTATATCTGTCAATCCCTCCTGCATGCAAACCTCAATGCTCAAGATAGGCCTTTTATGAAAGGAAAAAACCTATTGGAATCAGGCAAGAGACTAAAATTCGATATTCCTTGCTTGCAAATGCACGCACGCACACTGACCAAAGTATTTTAACAAAGTCCTAAGTGCCTGGAATTTCAGCGCTTATGTGAGCACACTGACAAAAATTATTCAGCGTTTATCTAGGCAAAGTAACAAAAAATCCACGTGTGCTTAAATGACACGCAACAAAAATGAAACATCCTATAAAGTTAATAACTCCGTATTTACTTTGAACAATGTTATCAGTAAACATATAATTGTTAAGATAAAAACATGATGCCATTTTCCAAAAAAAAAATGAAAACGTTTGAAAAGCTGAAAAGGCAACAAGCAGTCGTTTGAGGTTGAGCTGCTAAATTCTCATCAGTTCTAAAACAACCCAAATAAACCGAATTAGTTGGAAAAGTTATGGTTTACGTGGGTTTGGGTGGGTCAGTAGCACCGCCTCGATCAGCGGCGTCCCATCAAAATATTGCTTATTGCATCCTATTCCTAAAATTTAGTATTTGATACTGGATACTGCCGAAAACTGGAAAACTACTTACATAGAAATCCTACTTTAAATGTCTTCTGGGGCATTAACTCGAAATAAGTGGAGGTTTTTGGAAGTGAGGATAAAGAGGAAATCGCTTCCAGCGTAGGCTCCCATGACCTCGAGCGGCGGTTCCAGGGAAATGAGCTGTTGCTTGGCGACGTGACTCACGAGAACACCGGTTTTCCTATTTCGCAAATCATTCTCAATTGGGGACGGTTGGCGGTAGACGTAGATGTGCTTGACGTCGTCGCAAATAACGGCATAAGAGAAATCTGAAAAACAAATTAGATTCAGAAATTTAAAAATAAAATTCGAAATCAGAAGATTCGTAAAAATTTCGATTTCGTGGTACCTGGAGCTGAAAGAGTGAACTTTTTGCGTTCTTTTGCAGCCTGGAGATAACCCAGTGCTGAAAACGTGGCCAAATGTTTGCAGTTCCAATCCAGGCTGTAGTCACCTGATGGGCTCTGTTTCTCAATGGGAAATTGCGGCTGCCACACTATTGCATCTACGTCGTGACGAATACAGAGACACGAAGGTTGACCTGGGTCAACTTTGACGCTGAATAGCCATTGGTGGCTGTCCAGGCTTGCCTAAATTAGAAACAAATAAAAACGTTTTCGAAAAAAAAATTATGAAAAAAAAAACTTTACTCGATGGGTTATTCGCTGCAAATTTAAGTCGATTCGAATAAGCGCTGCTGTAAAGGACGGATATTCGTCACACTCTTCCAGTCCTTGAGGGTCGTAAACGTCTGCATTATGAGGATCTGCTCCCTATTAAAAAAAATTCAAAAAAAAAAAATTCAAAATTTTCAACCTAGTAAATATATTGTTTTTAAAAAAACCCATTTTTCTGAACACATGTGTGCCAGTTGAGAATGAATTTGGTCAACGAGAGCTGGATCCTCAATTTTCTCTCCACTACTGTTTCCCGGAACAAATTCGGCCCAATTTCCATCGCTGCCTTTCGCTACAGTAATTTCAAGTCTAAAATTTTAGAAAATTTTAAAAACACGATAATTTCATTTTGGAAAAGAAACGCTGGAGGCGTTGAACTCACTTTCCAGATTCCAGCGTCCAAACGCTTTCGGAGGGTTTAATGCTACTAAAGAATCTCCCACTCAACATCACTTGCTTCTTGAACTCAATGTGAATGTCATTTACGGAAAGATCTACTATTAAATCGTCTTTTCTTGCTTCTTCGGGTAGGCGAAACCAGAGGCTGATGTCTGCATCAGACTGGTACCAAACGTAGTCTGGGCCAGAATCTATTTTCAAAAAGTTAAGGTTAGCAATCGCTGAACTATATACTGTCAATACTGTTAATCGCTGAAAATCGCAGATTTCTGTCAACTGACCTTCTGGTTTCTCATCAGTTCCGGAATCACTGGGCTTGGGAGCAGTAGAAAATTCAATTGGCTTCTTGGAATCATATGCAAAATAAAATGGGTCTTCACTAGCAATGTAGAGGCCAGTTCCGTTCTGCTCAATCGCAGCGTAGTCAACGCTACTTCTCCCGACCAAGCTCCTCGATGTTTCGACTTTGAATGTACTTCCGGCTACAACCACAATTTAAAATTTCATCTTAAATTTCTGTTCAAATAAGTTTTCTAAAAAAAAACGATGACAATATTAATTTACTATTGACAAAAGTGATCCATTCCAGAACACTGACAAATGGATGCTGAGAAGAAGACAGGAAAGTGTCTTGGTGAAATTCCAAAAATTCTTTCCATTCAACGCGCTCATCGATCCTCAGCAACAAGACGTCAAAAGCAGAAAAATCAGAATGGAATGAAATTGCGTCAAAAACTAAAAACTGTGGAGTTTTCTTTGCTTCAAAAAGCAGTTCGTGAAACAGCACCTAAAATCGAATGTCATTAAAATTAATTCCATATTACGCTGAAATATAAGTGGTAATCAGCTGTTTGACGTTAATTTAAATAACCTTCCACTCTGCTCCTTCCGAGTTTCTCGAGCCAGTTTCCACAATATAAAGAGTTCCACATCCGTCTGAGCAAATGGCATGATGTTCATCAGGAAACACAAGAGTGATGTTAAATCTTCCAGGCCCCTTGGCAGCCGCTTCTGGGATTGTCCAGCATTTTGATAAGGCTCCAGGTCTCTGAAAAATGTCGTTATTACAAAAATCAATTTTGTCACTCAAGTGTTCTGCCATCATTACCTCACCGGACGTTGATGATTTGTACACATTCCACGCAGTGTCAATGATGTAAACACTTCCAGGATTCCTAGGGTCTGGATGAATATGATTGCTCAGCGTGGACAGTTTAACGTGCTGCATAGTATACTGCCCGTCTGTCGGAGAGGCATGGTCAACTTCTGCAAAATATTGACCAATATTTTTTTAATTCTGATTCAATATTCTGGCAGTATCCAGTACTCGACAAATGTGTCATTTGAGTATCTGTATTTACCGAAATCTAGTGGGACAGCATATGCTGGAAGCGTGTCCAGTGACAGCTTGTACCCTTCAAAGTTAGGGTTGATGAGAAGCCTGTCAGGTCGAAGTTCAAAGAAGGCAGGGACGTTGACCTCACCCTTGAGTTTCATTTTCCAGCTGATTTAAAGCGCTCCTTAAGTCACAATTAACAATTAATTAAATGTTTACTTAATTAAGGATCAATTAACCGAAACCTAAAAAATAACAATAAAAGACTGTCGTGTCACATTCATTGAATACTTTGACTTACGACTTACTTTTTCTTACGATTACCACGTCCAAGATTAGCAGAGCTTTCTGTGTGCAGTATCCTTGCAGTTACTAAACCGAGTTAAAATATAATTGTCTTCCAATTAATCTAGTAATTAATTAGAACTTAATTACTTAATTAATCAGTTGATTTATTAAACACAACTTAAGTAAACAAACAAAGTAAAACACTGCTGAAGGTCCACAACGTGTTTGAGTGTCAACATAAACATTGTTGATTTGAAATTAGCGGGCTCAAGAAAAATGGCGTTTTTGAGAACACAGTTGAATTAATTCGTAACTTTACTTGCAATTTGATTTATAGCGTTTTCTAAAAAAAAATCCGAAATTTTGAACTTAAAAATAAGAAAAAAAATTAATTACATAAAGAACATTAGATAATTGATTTCGAAAAAAAAAGTGTCCGAAATGACGTATTAAATAATTCAAAAATGCAATATGATAATTTATTGAAAGCAACATTTTAGTTCTCATGTCCCATTGTGGTTCCAGTCGTCGCTTCAAATTCAGCGATTAATGCCAGCGGATGGTGTTCTAACGCATCCGGTGACACGCGGGAGGCGACAGCGTCGAAACAAGGAGACGCACCGTGGATTTCTGGTGGTGCGACACACGTATCCGCTGGAACACTTCACGGTGTCACAGGGACCTGCAGTTGTGTTTTTCGAAATATTCGTTAATTAGCAGTTATTAATTAATTACAATTAAGTGGGCTTGACTCACTGGGCCGTGCAACGCAATCGTATTGTGGGCAAGGCGTAGTGAAGCACTGTTTAGGAGCTGGAACGCACATTGTGCGCCTGCGGCAGACAGCCCCAACGCATTCGGGAGCTAGTAGTTAACATTAGGTTTAGTGTTTGGAATTTTAATTTTTTTTTAATTTGAAGTGTTTTTAAAATTGTTTTTCGAACAAGTGTTCTGTTGTTTTACCCGTAGGCGCCCGAGCAAGGGCAACCAAGCTTGGAAGGCTGACGAGAAGAACAACGCTGAAGAAACGCATCGCTTCTTGGATTTTTTTTATTAAATTTTAAAATATGAATTTCAAAATAGCGCTTTTTTAGATTTTTAAAACGATAAATCAGCTAAATAGCAAACGTCTCGCTCGGCTTACAAAAAGTCAATTAACTATTCGTGATTTAATTGACTACAATGAAACGTCAATAAATGAAGTTGATTTTGACATAATGACATTATTACATGATTAATGATGAACTACATTAGGCCGGTCATTGCCTCCATTAAATCCCTTTTTATCTTCCTGCATCTTAGTTTTTAAAAAAATCTATAATTCTAAAAAAAAATAAATAAATGAAACGTGAAATTTTATGAATTTTATGAAAACCGTGGCTATATTGTAATTTCTAAGCAATTTATTTGAAGTTACATTGCAATTGATTTAATTAAATTGAATTGCAATTGAGCGCTGCAGCGGTCAAGCAGCGCGCTGCTGAAATCAACGGTTATCGCCAGCGGCCGCGGCGGCTGGTGCTGATACACACCTTGCAAGGCGCGGTAAACGGCAGCGGCGAAAGTTCAAGCACTGTGGATTTCTGAGAGGTTTACATATGTAGCCACTGGCACACTTCGCACCTTCACAGGGATCTGAATTTGTGGTAAATTTTTATTAATTTCATTAATTAATTAAATCTTTTTCATTTCAATTAATCATTTTTTGACCTACTGGTCCGTGGAGCTCGGGCAGGTACAACACAGTCGTACAGTCGGCACGGCGTAGTAATGCACTGTTTTGGAGCTGGAATGCACACCGAGCGTCCGGAGCAGAAAACCCCAGCGCATTCTACGCCTAAGTTTATTAATTTAATTCGAAATTTTAATTAATTGAGATTAAAAAAAATTATTCATCATTTTTTTTAGAAAAATTGGTTTTTTTTACATTACCTACGGGCGACCGAGCAAGAGTAACCAAGCTTGGAAGGCTGATAAGAAGAAGAACGCTCAGAAAGTGCATCGCTTTTGTAAAAGTCGTTGTTAGAATTTTGAGATGTTTTTAAAATTTAGAAAATCTGAAAACTTTTTTTTTTTGGTTTTGGAATTACTGATGCTTGTGCCTGACTTCCCTTGCCGGGTCCGTGCCGGCAGGGAAAAATACCGTACAGGAGCTAATAATAAACAAAATTTGGTTGCTTAGGGAATTTTAACAGCTAAAAAACAAAACTGTTTAATTATTAGCTCCTGTACGGTATTTTTCCCTGCTGGCATGGACCCGGCACGGTAAGTAAGGATTCGGCATGAATCAGTTGAAATAGCGATTTGCCTTTCAATTTAACAGTAATTGAAGTCAGTCAACTCTACTTCTCGATTTTGAAATGACTACATTTAAAATTTTAATTTGATTTAATTGAAGCGTCAAATCGTTATAAACTGATTTTGACATAACCTAGATTAACAAAATTAACATTAAACCGGTTATTGTCTACGTGAAATCGGGTTTTTAACCTTGTCTTCTAAATTTTATATATCTAAAATATGTTCTAAAAAAAACCAAAATTCTAAAATCTATTTAAAAAAAACTTTAAAAGTTTTTATGAAAACCGTGGCTATGTAACATATTATCTTTTCTGCGACACAACCCAATTGTGCTATTTATTAAAAAGTAACATTCCCATTCACATTAATTAAATTGGTATTCAAATGACGCAGCGGAAATCAAGCGGAAATCAGGGGTTAACGCCAGTGGCTGCGGCTGGTGCTGCTACGCATGCGGCAACTCGCGGCAGGCGACAGCGTCGATAGAAGCTCACGCACCGTGGATTTCTGACGGTGCGACATACGAAGCCGCTGGCACACGGCGCCGCGTCACAGGGATCTAAATGTATGGTTGCGTTTTTTTAATTAGCTCTTTTGAATTAGTTTAATTAATTAATTAGTTTAGAAATTTATATTTTTTGTCTTACTCATCCGTGCCGTCGGGTCAACGCAGCCGTATTGTGGGCAAGGCGTTGTAATGCACTGTTTTGGAGCTGGCACGCACACCGCGCGACCGGGGCAGATAATCCCAACGCATTCGATACCTAATGTCAATTAATTAAATTGCAAATTTTAGTTAATTGAGATTTAAAAAAATATATTCTTTTTTTAGAAAAATAATTTTTTTTTAAATTGGAGTAACGTTACATTACCAACAGGCGAGCGAGCAAGGGTAACCAAGCTCGGAAGGCTGGCTAGAAGAAGAACGCTGAAAAAGTGCATCGCTCTCTGAATTTTTTGAAAATTGTTTTAGAATATGAATGTTTGAAAAATTTAGAAAATCTTTTTTTTTAGGATTTAGAATACTGAATCAGTGAGACTGGCGATTTGTCTTCCAATTTAACAGTAATTGAAGTCAGTCAACTCTACTTTTTGATTTTTATTGACTAGAATAAGGCGTCAAATCGTTGTAGCCTGATTTTGACATAACCTAGATTAACAAAATTAACATTACATCGGTCATTGACTCAATAAAATCGTCGTTTTTTAACCTACTAAAAACCTTTTCAAAATCCTAAAATTCTTACCACAAAAAAAGATTTAAAAAAAAAAGAATTCTGAAAATCTTACTTTAAAAATCTAAAATGTTTTTACGTTACATCAAACATTCTTACCGTTCTTATCAAATGAGCTTAATTATTTCTAGAAGTTTATTAGATGAGTTTAAAATAAAATGACAAATGTATAATAATTTAAATCATTCTATATTTATTCAATATTAACACATTATGAATGCAATTTACACTAGCACTTTTAAAGTCAGTAAGTATTTCTTATTAATAATTCAACTTCTACAAAAACGCTTTTTAATCACGCATGCGCTTGTATCTCACGACATGTTGTACTGTAAGAAATTGTACACTGTTCGTTGGGACGCTTCCCTTTGCAAGTGGTCTGTTTTACGACTTTACACATTGAGCCAGTTGGACATGTGGTTGCGGCGCAGGACGCTGTTCCAATAGAAGAGATCGACGTTTTAAATTTTGTTCTAAATTTTGTTTAAAAATTAGACTTGTCGCTTACCCTCGGAATTGGGCTTCGAAACGCAAGTGAACGGTATACAGGGCTTGGTTAGCGATGTACATGGTTTTTCGCTTGGTTTGCACATCATTTCCTTTCCGCAATTGATTCCTGTACACACTGTAGCACAAGATTGTAAAGATGCTTTAATTAAAAATTACTTAATTAGCTAATTATGAACAAAAATTGTACAAAAGTGGTCCCTAGAATTACCATTAAGGACCTCCATATTCCCTTCTGCTAAAATGACTATTAGTAGAAAAGCCAATAAATTCATGCTTTCGAAAACGTCAAATTGTAGTATTACGTTAAATTAAAATCAATCCCAGCAAAAAAAAAAACTGTTGGAAGTAATGATTTTATTCATTTTAATTTTGACCCAATTTAATTGAAGAGGTGAATAGCACTTACTTATTCGTGTTGTATAGTTGAGGTAATGAATAAAATGTGCTTTTCGAAAAATTATTTAGAAAATATTTTCAACTTCACAAAATATTTTTAAATATATAAAAAAATTTTTTTTAAAGTCAAGAATTTAAATTGTAAATCAAATGTCGTAAGCCACTTTCCATAACTTTGATGCATTTAGTAAAGTTAATTAATACAGGTTTATTTGCATTATAATTAAATTAATATTAAATTGAAATTTACTCGAATTAAAACACCATGAAATGAACACTTCAGTAATCGAAAATGAAACAAGAGTTCGACAAAAATTTGATGAAAAAGAATTTTCTCTGAGAGAATTGAAGTTCAAAAAATTAAGTGGCGGTGTACTTTGCCAAGGTTTTCCGAAAACTCTTTTCCTTTTGGGCTATTTGTTGACTTTGGAGGATTCTTAGACAAATTCTAGATTTTAGAAAAGCTGCGCAGTACTTTTTTTACTGGACAAGTGTCGTCCTCCTGGACCAAGCACCGCACCGTGCGCCGCTGGGAAATTTACACAGCGAAAGCAAAATGTACAGAGGCAGCCAGCTGTGCAGCAATTGGAGGGTTCTGGACAACGTTGCCTCCATTTCTGCCAAGGTTGGCCCAAGGTCACCCCATGTCACGCGAGGTAAGCCTTCCGTCACAAAATTTGCATAATTGTCAATTACTATTTTGGATTGAGGAGTGCGTGACATGTCACGCGTATCACTAAGCACTATAGCCGCATCCTTAAGTGTGTCCTTATGGGTCATCTTGTTGTGCTTTCAAAGCATAGAAACAAGGTGAGAGCATCTCTGCAGATAGATGGTTGAAACCGCAATTTTGACAAGTGATGCTTACGAGCACATTTTAAGCCACGCCCACTTTTGACGAGTTCTCAAAACCTTTCAGCATACGTACTTAAAACTAGTAAAAAAAAATAGAGTGGTGGTGAAAGATTGTTTTTTTATTGCCTCACTTGAACCCATTACGCAATCAATTGATAAATTGTCCTGATTGTAGACGACCAAAGTTTTCACTTTGCGGCTAGCGTCCAAAGGGCACTTGTCTCTGGGAAATTTCCAAATTCTAGAACACCGAAACAAGTTTTTGACAATTTTGAAAAACAAATTTTTGACAATTTTGTGAAACAAATTGTTTTTTAAAACAAATTAGGTTGTTCAAACAAATTGTTTTCTACGACAATGAAGCGGAATGCAGGAGCCCTTAACGGTGGGTCGGAGGGAAAGGTCATCTCGTTGGAGACGATGAATCCGAATCTCAAGAAAATGGAGTACGCTGTCCGCGGTCCGCTGGTTATTCGAGCGACGCAAATTGAGAAGGAATTGGCTCAGGTAAGGTTTTATAGTGCCCTATGATAATTTAAGTACCCTATGATAAATTATGATAATTGAAGTGCCCTATGATAATTCAAGTACCCTATGATAAATCAAGCACCCAATGATAATTTGAGAGAACTTATGATAATTTAAGTACACTTATAAAAATTTAAGTACACTTATGTAATTTAAGTACACTTATGATAATTTAAGGTAACCTTATGATAATTCAAGGGATCCATGACAAAATTCGTCTTTTTTGCAGGGAGCCCAGAAGCCCTTCAAGGACGTCATCAAGGCCAACATTGGTGATGCTCATGCCATGGGCCAGAAACCAATCACATTTATTCGTGAGGTTAGAAATTGAATTTTGTGTTTTTCAAAAAAGTTTAAAGAATTGTAAGTATTTGGATATTTTTTGTTTTGAAATTTTTTAAATTGAATTGTTCAAAGTCTTTTCAAAATTTTGGTTTTTGAAGGTTCTGTCTCTAGTGAGCAATCCACTGCTCATGGACAAGGTTGACTATCCAGCAGATGTCAAACTGAAGGCCAAAAGTATACTGGCAGGATGCAAGGGTGGCAGCGCAGGTACCAAAAAAATAATGGCGAAAATAGTGATGACCTTGATGGCAATTGATTGATGAAAATTGATGACAGTTTTTAAATTACATCAAAACGCTTTGTTGATCAAGGGTCTTACAGCGATTCTGTTGGAATTGAAATCATACGGAAGCATGCTGCCGAGTACATACAGCGAAGAGACGGCGGAATCGTGTCTGATCCTGACAATATTATCTTGTGTGCCGGTGCGAGTGAAGGCATTCGAGTAGGAAAAGCTTTTTTTTCAAAATCAAAAAAAAAATTCGAAAATTTTGAAAATCGTTTCTAAAAATTTAATTTTTCTAAATCCAGGCCTGCCTCAAGCTTTTCAAGACTGAAGACGGAAATCCCGGTGTGATGATTCCAATTCCCCAATATCCGCTCTATTCTGCTTCATTGGCGGAATATGGACTAGAACAGGTAAAATAAGAGTAATTAACTAATTAATAAATGTGTCGGGGAGACGAAGAACAGGACATTTGAAAAATTAGAAATTAAAATTTTCTTAGCAACCGAAAATTGGG
>JAQFYP010000887.1:0-18707 GCA_034694865.1 Bilobella braunerae | reverse complement strand
CCGTAGGGGCGGGCATCACTGGGACCGAGGAATTACCCCATCTCCCTGGCTTACGAGGGAAGGAAGAAGGTGAGGGTAACAGACCCTCCTTCCATGCCGAAGCATGTAGCAATTTAATCTACATGCTAAGGCATTAAAGCGAGCTTTAGCGAAGGTCATCGAAGAATCCGGTCAGGTACATCTTCCATTGTACTGGTTTGCGCTGTACATTGTTGACTTGAATCGCATGCTTGCCTTGTTAAGTGGAAACTAAGGGTCAAAACTTTATACGGCGTTCACCTGCCTAGAGTACATTCTTTGGCAGCCTTTTGCTGAATACCTTGTAGTCTGTTACGGGATGAGCCCTTAGAAGGGCCATTCCAGAGAACAGAAATAGGGGAGGGGGGAATAGACTAAAAGTAGGACAGAAGTGGGAATGGGCTCGTGTCCATACCGAAGCATGTATAATTGTCGATCTACATGTTGAGGCATGGGAGCGAAAACTTGGAAAGTAAATTGCGGTAAAGATAAAATTCTGCGGTTAAAACCCTCAGTTTTTCGCCCGTTTTTCGCCATCTCCCACCGTCACCCGCCGACTTCCCAGGGGTTCGGTAGTTATCCTATAAATACCCGGCCCGGTGAAATAGGTAGTCAGTCAGGTTAGGACTCCCCTAAGAAACTAACCTCTTAATTACTAACCCGAACACACGAATAAAAGCACAACTACAATATACGTCTTGGCCGAAGGCCCTGCAAAAGAAAACAGGATTATTTGTAAGTATTATGCAAGAGCAGTAGCCTTAAGGAAAGGGAGATCCGACCTCTACCATGCCCTTGGCAGCATTCTGACTGCTGCAAGGGAAGGCATCACCTGGACAAGGATTACCCTGAATCCGCCGTTCCGGACAACGAGGAAGAGCCTGGAAGGAAGGGTAACAAGTCCAACTTAACAATACAGGGATTGCAATTCCGTAACTACAATGGGGGACCAGGTTTAGATGAAGGTGATTTTGACCGTAGAGGACGACTATTGTCTTTCACTTCTCCATCTCTCTATGGTACCCGAAGGAGATATCGAAGAAACTCTCACATCTGGAACATTGAAAAACTTGGACAAACTGATGGCGATGATCAGCGCGGAAAAATGACGTCGCCAAAGCGAAGAACAACCTTCGACTAGCGAAGCCCTGAGACAAGAACTTGAGACGGCAAACTACATGGAACCGCTGTAGCAGCAACAACTGGAGCAGCAGCAGTCGCAGCAGTCTCAGCTACCGTGAACCTGTGTACCTGTGAACCTAACGTTACAACGTCAACTTGAACCGCGCTGTGGAAGTTTTTTTGAAATTCGGAAACTATGTGTTACAGGGAAGGAATCCTCTACTAATGACCCAGCAACAATGAGCATGCATTTGTCTCACAATAAGGATTATTGGAGCTAATAAATATTGTACCTACCGTGCTATCCAATGTTGAGGTAGGACGCCCATGGGACAAGGTTACCGCCAAGGACGAGGAGTGAATCTTTGCTTCCACAAGGAAACCAAACAACAAGCAGCGCTCTAGCACATTGGCCGTACCAAGTCAACAGCACTTCCCTTTTCCATGCAAAATATGAACGCCGCAGCCGTAGACTCTTTTCTCAATGGCCTACTCAGGATTGGCAAAAAGTTTCAAGCTTATGCCCATCAATTGTTTCAGCTTCAAATGCTCCGAATATAGAGTAACCGCAACAGGTCAGCATGATGCACAAAGTGCACTGGACGCAATGCGCAATTAACTGTAATTAATTATGGCACCAAATTCTTTCCACAATCTTCCAAGAAAAAATTCTCTTCTAAAATAAGATAATTTTAATTGTTTTAGACTTCGGTTTGCAACCGCAGAGCACTTAGATTACGGATCATTCGACTTTCACACTCTAACTACTTAATTTTATTTAGTTGTAAATTTTTAGCGCACTTACCTTGCAAAATGCCGCATCAATGCATCATCGAGCGAAGGCGCCCTACGGGACACTTCGCAACGTGTGGGATTGTCGCGTGTACAGCTTGAAAACGCGGGTTTGGATCATCCCTTTAGAGTTGCAATTGTGCAACATTTCCAAATTCCAAGTATTGGGCAAGTTCTATAACCAAGCGTTCCTACTACAGGATCGACGAGGCAGAAGTTGGCCCGGAGATCTTCAGCGTGAACAAGTCGAAGTAGTACAGTACTCTATTCACCTTTTAGAATTCACCTTTAAGGGTAAATCTAAAAACAGCATTTACTTTTTACAAATAATACCAATAGTTAATTGTTAACTTTATGTATTTTTGCGTTTAACGATTAATAGGGGTAATTTTCACATATTGTACAATAACAGATTTTATTCAAAGTGCATTATTATAGATTAACTAATTCTCGTAAGCAATGTATTTAATTTTGGGAATAAGTATGATTATAATCCATTCATTTGGCTATCATATCATAGTGAATATGATACAAAATAATGATATCAAATAATGATAATATAATACACAAACAAAAATTGGAACCAGTAATGGATTAGCGTCCCTGTTAGTTAAGACAAAATTTTGGGAGCCGGATTGGGAAAATTGCAAGTGAAAAACTGTTTACAAATTTGCACTGTGCAAATTGAGATTGGAACTGAGTTACTGAAGTTTTTGTAATTAGTATTTTATTAGGATTTTTTGTGTGTGCAGAAATAAAAAACAAACAACCTAAGAATGCGTCCCTTTTACATTCCCTCTGCCGCAGCAGTACAGGCTAACGCCGCCGCACCAGTACCAGCAGCAGCCGCCGTACGACAGGCCTACACGCCGGCAGCGACCCTGCGCCTAGTGCGCACGCCAAAAGGTCGTTGGAAAACGCTAGAGCAGTAAACATCGACTGCTTTGATGATGAGCGCCCGGGCCATCACGGCGAATCAACCGGCCGGCGGACTTCACCCCCCGACAAGTGGTGGTAACTACAATTATCCACTCGCCGGTGAAGAACGTTTCCGTTGTGGAGCAAGGAGTTCCCCGCAACCCCTCGGACCCCCACAGGATGCGGGCACGGAGTACGAGGTTGTTCGGGACCCGGGAAAGTCCCGAACTTAACCCACAAGATGCGGATACGGACTCTGAAGTTGAGTTTTTGGGAGTCTACGCACTCCCATCTTAGCTTTAGGGCCAGCGGACATGGAATAGCTTCCCAATAGACCGGTGCAAGTGGTCAAATGTGGTTGGACCGCACTAGATTAGGTTCATAACTTAATACTAATTAAGCCTAATCACCGATTCTTATACGCACCCCAAGTTTGATTAATAAACAGAATTAGACATTGCACCACACAACTGAGCAGTGAGTTTATTCTCATAAAAAGGAACAAGGGGCGGAAGCATCTATAGTTAACAAGTGGTGCCGAAACACTTATTGTTTTAATGTTACCATCCCGTGGCGACATTTTTACTCTAATAGTGAGTTAGCGCAATTGTGGAACCTATTTTCAATACAATGGAAGAACACGGTCTAATTCATAAAAAGTAGAGCACTTTATCATGTGTATATAGAACAACACAGCACATCAATTTGTTAATGAGCTCACAAAATAAAAAAAAAACTAAGTACTAGCCTATCAGACAAAAACAAACTTGGACGAGTATAAAAAAGAGACCAGGAATCAAGCCATAATATTTAGGACTGAATCGATCACGACAACGTGCCAATAGCGCAAGTACCACTTCAAAAGTCTAAAATCAAATGAACAGTGTGATGTATGTATTTATGATAATTTATAATGAATGTAACTTAACTGACGTCATTATGGCAAACTAGCATTTGATCACGTAGACTTTTCATAGGTATATGCTTTAGTATTAAAGCTAGAATTTCGATTCCTAATTGAGGTCTAAATTAATTATTGCGGTTAAGTTGAGCTCATAATTTCTACAGGTATATATACCTGTGTTCAAACTCGTGTATATTCACTTTCAATTTGACTGTCTTACAAAGTCCTTAAATAAAGCAATTGGCTTAAGCAAAACATTACAAACAGTAAACATTAAGCAAAAGTAGAGTTCTAAACCAGAGCAGACAATAAAAGACGACAGTATAGAACCCACTGAGTCTGAAGACAACGCTTTCGTAAACTCGGTGACCCGGAAGACAGCAAATTTGTCGACAGAAACCAAACCGACACACACAGCGTAGACATTGGAAACAGTGACCATTCTGACGCAGACGAGGATCCCGACAAAAAGTTCATTTTGCAACCAGCAACCCCGGCAGAATCCTTTCATTACGAGAAATAATCATGAGACAGCAGCACCAACAGTTTCAGCAGACAATTGAACTATCCTCAAAGAAAAGCTTTTGAAGAAACGGATTCAGCGACACATCAAAAAATTAGAGGAATGTGCTGACAACCTTGGACTTTCGGGCATTAAGAAGAATGAATTTATCGATTTATTTGAGAGCGAAGTAGCAGAACAATGGTTCGCCATCTACAAGGATAATGTCGATAGCGCAACAGTGGACTGGAAGACACTGAAAAAAGAACTTAAAGGTGCAAGTTACCAATCTTGGGCAAAGCACGAGAAATTGAAGACAACAACGTCAGGGTAACTATAACTACAACTACAACAATCGAGCGCAAAGTCACAGCTATGGAGGACGAGGATAATACTCCGACAGGAAAAGCATCAGAGCAGGTAAGTCAAACACAACTTGTTACTGCGGAAAACCAGGTCATATTGCTGCTGAATGCCGTTCGCAGATGAGAAATTGAGGAAGCATACCTGGTAAATTTTGAGGACGTTACAACAGCCGTGGTTGCCGAAGTTACCATGGTTACCAGTATTATAACTATCGCCTACAACCTTACTATAGCAACCAGAACTATCCAGTAGGCAACAACTAGCAATTGAACAGGAAAACCCCAACTTTAGACGAATCACTATCCGTTCTGGAAAATAAGAAGAAAGAAAGACGAGGAATTGACATAATTTGTCTTTTTTCTGTGTGGTGCTGTGGCGTAGCATCAAGCGACAAGCATGAAATTGAAAAACACGAACACTCGCCTACACAAAGGCCAAAAATAAAGGTGACATCAACTGGGACAAAGAACTACGCCTTAGCATTAACCCCGCACCCTACGAGAGGCGGTAGGGGTGTTACTTGTCATAGCACACGAGTTGCCCTAACTAGCCTTGTCACGTAGGCACTTTTCATAGTTACGTGAGTTAGCATTAAAGTCAAAACGTCAACTCTCAATTGAGATTTAGATAAAAGATTGTGGTGAGCTTGAGCTCATCAACGGCCTAGGTAAAAATACCTGGAACCTCTCAGCACTAAAGTAACTTGTAAATCAATAGTCTTTGATGCAACAACGAAACGATAAAGTACACAGTACATAAGTAGAGCACAGTAGAGAGACCCTTGTCTGACCTTTCCTGACATGGACCAGGGGGCAGGGAGTACTGCTGTTTGACAGTTTTCTTTACCTTATGTTTTAGAGATAAGAAATTTTTTTCTTAGACAAATATTCCAAGAACGTGTTTCTTTGGCTTTTCATCTGAATTTCCTTAGTGATGTCACTTTATCAATTATAGTCATTATTTTTACAAAATTAATGGCAATAATGATTGCTTAACACATTATATTCTTTTTATAATATACGCAGAAACGTTGCGTCAGAGCCTCAACAGTGACTTTTATGAATATATATATATAATTTATTTTCTTTTCAAACTGTACCAAAAGAATAGTTGCATCTGGTAGCTATACATGGATTTACTAATACTACACATGCAAACGATATACTTGTTTACATTTTGTATCATTAAAAATGCGCAATATGAATGTAATCATTCCTACAGTTCATTTTTTTTTAATTTATGTTAGAGATAAGACAAATTCTGAAGGACTTGTTTATTTGAACTCATTGATGTCTCATATTATCAATTACCATAACTAATTGCATGCGTGAGTGCGTAGTTGTTCTTTTGATTCTGGTCAAGTTAACCATATTTACTTGATTTGAAAAAAAATTTTTGTTTTGTAGTAATGAAAAAAAGAGTAACTACTTGGAAGTAGGTCAAGTTGGAAATCCAATTTAGGGTTTTTGCTTTTATTTTTAGTGAAGTCACTTGCGTATTACGGATGTAATATTTAACTTTAACCTTAGTCATGTTAACCATAGTAAAATAGTATAAATAGTTCTAACTTTGGATAAGTTCCTTTTTTCTTGTCTCACCTTTCTTAATGTATGAAATAAATCGAAATTTCTTATCGAAATAAATTATTGTCGAGGTGCGAGATATGATAATTTAGTTACAAAGAAGTTTGAGCTAGACAGCGGTAACGTGGGCTTCAGAGTGCCGAAGCTCAGTGGAAAGACAGATTACCATGAACGTTACACATTTTAACTGTGACCCTCGTGAAAATTTATGTCGACCGTCAGGAGGCGGGTATTGGTAACAGCAGGCTACACAAACAAAATTAGCCCTAAGGTGTTTTGGAAGCACCTAAAATATCATAATTTGAAACTTATTACCTAAACGGAGCTTATTTAGAATGATCTATCCAAACGTACTAATATACTAGAAGCTGCATTTTATATAAAACTTGAGAAGGAAAACGCATAACAAATCAGTTCTAGTCAAGCATCACCAAGTAAACGACCAATTTGAAAGTCTTCAACACGTAAAATTAAGCATTAAGTGGTATTGTCAAACTGAAAAAGCCTTGAATCGCTATTCCAAATGTGATTCTTTGTGCATTGGATACATTGCTAATAAATATGCATTGAAAACAAACCAATTCCACTATTTCCAGAAAGTATATGTAAAAATAATAGCAAACAGATAACCCAATTTCCAGTCATTTCGAATAAAATCTATCATTCCAAACACTTATTGAAGTTGCCGTACATCCTTTTGAGTATCAACAACACAGGCAATAGACCCATTTTAGTGAGTTCGACTATCGAAGTGTTATATAATGTAATACCAAATTTCGGTACCAAGAAATAAATTAATTAAGGTACAACTGCCCTAAGACCATTCATATCAGATTATGAATCAAATTTCATAGTAAACATTATTAGGAATCTCCATAATTTCATACGGACTGAATACAGAGTCAGTTCCTCGTACCACCCTCAAAATACTTCACGTTTTGAGCGTTCATATGGAACTTTAATGGAATGTATATTCACAAATATATATCCACAAAAGGTGTCTTACTAAAACTATCCAAAAACCAAAAACTTTTCCAAATGTTAACCTTATCTAACCATACCATGGACTAATCAATCTACGACTTGTTGACGATAGCCTTGCTAAATGTCAAATAAACGAATGATGACTAAAACTATCCGTAAGAATTCAGCCTGACTACACTTGGTGACCCCGTTACACATGCTCTAATACTAAGCATTTCAAATTACTTACAGAAAAATTTTGAACCTTTATTTTGAAATTTCAAACGCATTTATATCACGTAAGTAGGTTAACGGAAATTCAAATGTACTAATCGCAAATTGTAAAAATAGTAATCATACAAGTGGTTTGAGTTTAAACTATTTGCTTTCTGTTAGGAAGCTTCATGGGCGACCAAATGATGAAACTTCAAGCATATATTTGATAATAGCAGTGGCTAAGCACCTGTTTGCGGTTTTTAATTTAATGCCTTAACTACAATCTAGTATATCGAAATATATAAAGTAAATATATAAATATATGAAAGTATAAATAATTTGTGTATTTTGGATATTGCAAAATGTTGAAGTTATTATGCTCTTTTTTTGTTCTCGACTATTAGAAGCCCACTGCTTCAAAATTCAGACTCAATAAAAACGTTGATACAAATTTCATATAACTACAAGCCTAAGAAATCTGAAAAAGACTTTTGTCCTATTTTATTACATATTTAAGCAATTGAGTGACTATATGCGTCTAATTTTTGACCAATCATATCTGAATTATAGTGTCACGTCAGTTGGGCTATATTTAAATGGCTCTAAATTAAGTTCATATTTGAGTTAAAAAAGTTCTCTTATTTACATACCAAGGCTTTTGCTGGCAATTTTTTTGGCGTCTTCCATATCAACTGTGAATATTGGAATTGTCCAAACAGGATCCTTCAACAAAAGGAAATAGAAATTTAGAATTCAAATTCAGGATCGACAAATTGAAGGATTAAATTTACTTTTAAAAACTAACAACACATTTTTCATTACCCGTCAAAGTTGTGTTTCCAATTGAGGTGTTTGATGTTTTTGTACTTTCAATTGTTTGTTTGTCTAACTTGAGTGGTAATTTTATAGAAAATCACATTTGAGCACCAAAAATTTGGGATAAAATGTCCGTTTATAGCTGAAATAATAAGGAGCTTAATACAGAGTAAATATAGTGAAAATGGTTTTGTGCTTGTAAAAAAAAGTAAGTGCAATGAAAGTCTTAATTTTAGTTATCAGTTTCAGCGGTTAGGCAATTGTTCCAGCTCAGTTCAACAAAGTAAAAAAGTTGTGGTTTGACAATCCAATTAAATTTTATGCCTTGCCTAGGCCGTTCTTAAGTTAGCCGCAAAGTCGGGTTAGGGTAGATGTACTCCTAATTAGTTCAATATTTATTTAAAACGGTTTATATCACAAATAAAATAAAATGGTCTTGCACGACATGGATACTTTTAAACCTAAATGATTGTTTCCAAGGAACTCAATATTTATATTACTTGGACCGTGGCTAATGTTTACTTAATGTAATTGAAAATTGTAATGTAAGCCCCTGCACTGCTCATTGGTACTTTGCAATTGACAACATTTTACGGTTTGTTTAGGTACGGTTAAGGTTACAATTATTAATCACTTGCAAAGAAATGCAAGCCCTTGGGCAGGGCGATTTTACGTGACATTTTTATATGATTTTTGGAAATGACTAAAGTTAAATAAAAAAGGACGCTGAGTGTAGGTTGAGTTTTTGTATGATTTAGAGGGGCTTTCTGTACAGGTCCTCCTTCATCCCCAGCAAATGCATACTGACGAAAACGGAGTTTGGCTTTTGCGCCCTATAACAATGCACATGACGCCGACCATGTTTTACTTATGTTTTTGGCCTTAGAAGGTGAAATAATTAGTTATATTTAGACTAGTAATATATCTTGTTTAACAATGCACATGACGCTGGCCAATGTGAGGCAATCGGCACATTCCTGAACGTCATCATCCATTGTCACGCCATAAATTTTGAAACAGATTTCAATACATCGTAACACTCTCCAAATAATTTGATAGTAAAAGATGTATGTAGTTTAAATTAGCTCTTAATTTTATTTAAGGTGTAACTAAAATACCTGTCATATAAATTGCAACTCAAATACAGTATATAATTAACAAAATAATGAAAGTGTCTGCTGCAATGGTCTTCACCTTACTTTTAGCAATAACCATTCTACCTGCAGCAGGTAAGACTCTATACAATGCGTTTTTTATGTTGCATTTTAGGGCCTTATACATAATCATTTGTCAGCAGTGTTGCCAAAACTAACCTTAGAGTCAATATCGCATTCAAAAGCTCACTGACTAAATTTAAGTCAAATCCAAATTGAAAAACTGATTTTTTTTATCTTCATTTTAAGACGGGTTTGTAAACTAGTTTACATTGGTGGTTTACTTTTTTCCCACTTGCTATTTGCCATTTGGTCGGAGCAACATGTTTTTGCTAGTGAGTGTAGGAGGATGGGCCTGTGAGTTGACTGGGAAGTTACGAGGAGTGAGGCGAAGGAGGTTCTACTGGGCAATTAACGTCGGGTTAGCCACCGAGGAGCCACTGCTTAGACAGAACCTGGACACCACACTAAGCATACTGATCCAACATCATCCTCCACGACCGCAACTTTACGGACTTCCACTCACCATTTGGCAGTATTGGCCTAGTGTCCTAAGAGCTTCTGTCTCTCTCCGCTAGCCAGCCTGAAGACGAGCGTTCAAATCCCCCGATCAGCCAAAAAAAAAGTCTGATATAGGTTTTCCGTTTCTTCTTAAAGGAATTACCTTGCCTTTGACTTGACAGGATTTTAAACCATTTTCTGCTATCATAGAAAACTAGTATTGTATATTAGTTTATATATATTGTTTCTACTTGTATAGAAAATATAATTGTTGTATCAAGCTATGAGTTGTAACAGAATAGAGCAATCAATTATTGTATAAATTTATTTGACAAGTACAACGCCCAAACCAACATATGTACTTATTAACTATGTAATCTTATGTACTAACAAGTGCCTACGTCAAGTTTGGTTGATATTTTAGAATTTCTTAAAGTAATAGATTCAAAACTTTCTGATTTCTGTAAGCACTTGTCCAATGACAATGTTCAATGCTAAAAATTTTATGTTTTGTTGTGCAGTTGCAAGCACTGCTTCGTATGTTGACTGGGAATCTCTGGCAAACCTGACCAAAGAAACGGCCGATCTTATACGGGAAGGAATGGATTACATTATGGACCATGGAGGCAAATATTTCGAAATAACTAAAGAGCTCGAAGGCATTGCCGGAACCTGTACACTCGACGGTACCGTAATTCTCGGGTTGATTGCCGTCGAAGTGTTACAAAAGCAGTTGACTGTCGACAACGCAAGAGATTATTTTCACAAATTACAAATAGTGCTTGAGAGAGCCCATGTGGCTTTACAGGAACCAATGCTGCATGTCGGACCTGACACGGTCCGAGATATCGAAAACAAGTTCCATGAAGTGTTGGACAAGGTTGACAAAAAAAGGAACAGCATCATAATTCTTGTGAAGCAATAATATTTAAAGTATTGTAAACTGATCAAAAATTTTATTGTAAGAGTTTTTATTCTAATTTTTAACACAAAATAAATAGCATCGTCCGCTTTGTGCTTACTTTTGTTGTTAACACCTAAGATATTACTATTCGATGTGTAAAATATTTGAACTTTTGAATTCAACCAATGTTTTCAAATTGCATAAAGTTAGAATCAATAAATTTTTAATCACAGAAGTCAGACTAACTAAAGTAAAGGAGCGTTATTTGACACTCCCGCAGAGCGGGTGGTCAACATATAAAGGAGAGGGTATGGGTGTGAAAGTATAAAGAGCTCATTAGCATAGATGTTGTCATCAAGCGGGCACAACAGACTACAAGTGGCATTCCGCTGTTTTACGGGACAAAAGGCCGAGGACACAAAGTTAAAAGCAGAAAATTTGGTGGCTAAAGTTGATGAAAGTTATTGAAGTGTTTGTTTTGAGGCAGATTCCCTTCTCTCAGATTTAAAAAAAATTCTGTTGGGAATTTAATTCTTGTAGATATTTTATTCACATTGCCAATTCCGTATTCAATCTAAATTATGATTTTGTCAATTGAACGGGTCACGATAACATAAGACTGACATGAAACAATTTCAGACTTCGCATTATGTCCTTAGCATGATTCAAGTATATCTGGTACATCAGAAGACGAAAAAATCCGAATTTTAAGTTTTCAGTGTAGTTGTAGGAATTTTATAATCGAATACGTCTGATCGTTACAAATCAAAGCATATAATTTTTCAAATCTTAACACGCTCGCAAAACAGAAATGATAGAAACGTCTGCTTTTTACAAATATGTACAAATGTGCGACTATGTACATTGGGCAACCGATTATATCCGTTGAATTTGCAGCGTTAGATTTTTGCAATGCCCCATGCAATGCAATGCAATGTCCCAGAAGAAATTTGATAGATACATATTTAAACCTTTTTCACATCTTCAATTGTAGAACTGAAGAAATTGTATCTATCAAATATATTTCGTTCAGTTATATTTTGATCGCTTTCAAAATTGTCTTATTTATTATCAAATATAATCTTGGAATGTGTTTCAAAGACTTTGGTAAACTACGTATTTGGACACTACGCTTTTGGTCAACTACGCTTTTGTTCACAACGCTCTTGGCAACTACACTTTTGGACCTACGATCTACGACTCCGTGTTTAGATATACGCATCCGCCCACAAGCCGATTATATTTGATTAAATAAAAATATTGATTTACTTGCTCAGATAAAAATTTACACTTACAGACAATATGAAAATTGAGGGTGAAATATTGATCCACTTTAGAATTGTGACGACAAGAAACTTTTAAAATCTAGTTATCACTACCAAACGGTATGTCCCTAGACGCTCTTTGCCCATGAATCATATTTTTTACAGACAAAACATTAAATCTGTATCTACATTGAAGTAAGTGAGAAGTTTTAAGTTCTTGTAAAATTCTAAGCCACCACGTAGAACGAAACACTTTTCAAAATTATATACTGTCTTGTTTCAAATATTGTAGAAAACAGACCTTTATCGCGGCCAATAATTTTTAAAAATGAATTAGGGTTGGATTCATCTACTCAAGTTGAACAAAGGAATAAAATTAATGTTGATAAGATAAGGAGAAACTTGAACTTGCGGAAATGACAAATTTTGAGTTTTTACAAAAAATAAATCCAGGTGTTCACAACTTTATCACAAGTTTGGGATCTAGATAAAGCATAAACTCAATAATAAGAAGTGTACCATATTCTAGTCTCAATTGAAACTGGAGTTTGAGCAAAGTTCATTATTTCATCACAATTTCATCACTTTGGCAAAACTATGAAACTGTCCATTTTCTACGCATGCATTTTGTACTTGTTTGCTACTTCTCACGCAAGTACATTTCCATTGAAACTCGGATCAGAGGCAGAAATTACCCTGACAAATTTGGGTCTAAACTACACCTTTAGTGATGACCAACCTTATTTGAACTTCAACAGCGTCTTTGAACTTTGCAAATCCGGAGTGTAAGTAATAAATTTTATCATTTATACCTATATTATCAAATTATTGATTTTAAATTACAGTTTAATATTTTACTATACAAAGAAGCTTGTGCCTCTCATTAGTGTATTACATATATATATTGCCACATTATGTAGCTAACATTTTATATGTTCATTACAAGATATTTGATGTGATGAGAGTAGAACTAGATGCGTACCTGTTTTTTTATTAATGAAGCTTATTCGTTTGCATCACTGCAGGTTAATTTGATGATAGCAGTATAAATCCTTATAAATTAGCTTTGGAGGGCCAATTTTGTTATAATAAAAAAAAACTTTACTTCTTGAGGTACTTAACAGAGTTCTATGAACACGTTTGATTAATTAGGTTAATATATTTCTATTTACGTGAAAACTAACAACTGAGTTCAATACAGGTGGATAACATTTAGTGAGGAAAACTACGGTTATCCAGGTGGAAGTGGTGGGATTCAGATTCATTACATAGTGGATGAGTCATGCGACGAACCAGTAGATCCAACGATTCGTTCTGTTAGATTTGCAGGAAATCGGAGCAATTATTCTGCAAAATCAGTCACTTTGTTCTCGCTTAGGAGCTTTGCAGGCGCATCCCAAGTCTTTGAGGAATCAATTTCGGAAATCAAAATTGAGACCCACTCCTTGGTCTCAATATACGCTAATGTTGAACTATTTCAAAAAGCAAACTTCGAAGGAGAGTCAGTTTGCATAGTTGCGGGTTGCGAAGACAGGTCCTGTTGGCGGTGGAGCATTAGTTCTGACTATCCTTGGACCAATGCTGCAAGGTCTGCCAGAGCTGGCTGTTCGCTCTTACGTTGACGTAAAAGTGTACTGGTGCAAATCCATAATTCAGTTAATAGGTTGCTTATGTAAATTTATTAAAATAAATTAAATCTAAAACTGGAAACAAATTATGCCAATTGGTATCTTAATAGGCAATTACATATTACTTCCTTCATAATCAATTGAGTTGAAGAATTCTACAGATTTTGATTGTTGAAGGCAAAGGGGCACATAAAAATGGGAAAAGAACAATTAACGTAAGGGGACTACTGGGACTGAGGGAACCCAAATTTAAAAGTCCAATTGCCTACGTCAACTCCAGATCCAAACAATTAATGAAGGTCACGAGGTCACTGGACTAACACTGGGAACCGCAAGCCACAACTTTTATTAAGGCACGGAAGAAGACAAAAACAGGCGCAAAACGAAAGGCAGAAATATTGGAAGTGACAACGAAGCGGCACAGCCATAGCAAATGACAGGAACCTAAATGAAATTTTGGTAGTGGGAAAAGAGGATGCGAGGACACGAGGCGAGGTTCGACTCTTCGGCAAGCTCCGCTATATCTCACCAGTTGTCCTCCTGAGCCCTACCGGAGTCTGAGGGCCTTTGGTGGGACAGGGGTGACGTCAAATGCATAATTGTCTTTTTAACCCTGCAATCTATACTCTAGTATTGTAAATCCCAAAACTCTGCTCTCCATAGTTAATGACACTACTATGACTGAAAAGTATTACTTTGATGTCGGAAGTTGTGGCTGCTGATGCATGTCAGTCTGTGTTTGTGTCATCGATGTCTGGAAAAACTGCTGGGTTGGGGTCATTTTCTTACACATCAATGGAGTGGTTTAGCACCAATTCCCAACCAGAATTTACTTCCAGTTTTTCTAGGGACAGAGGCCAAAGCTCAAAGTTCTCAAAAACTTATCTTATTCCGCAAAAACCTGCTAAAACAACAGTTCCCAAATTTTGCTGGTAAATAAAGGTAGTTTTTGGGGCGGGTTGGGGTCAAACTCAGGTCAAAATTAAGTTTTGTTTTTTCTTGGGTCAAAGGTTAAATGTCATAATTCTCTGAAACTAGAAACTTATCTCTTAGAAGGAAGTTAAACGCTAGTTTCTTAATAACAACATGATAGTACTTCGGAAAGCCAGAGTGTTAGATTCGTTGCAGTTAGTCCTGAAACGTTCTGCAGTACGGTGCCCTGAGTATATATGCAAACTATGGTCGAGACTAGAGATAACAAGATCAGTGGTCGCAAAATACGTACTTTGATGTCCAATCCCAATAGCGATGCTATTGGGATTGCATCCCAATGTAATCCCAATGCTGCTGCTGCGATGCGATGCGATGCAGGGGAAACTCCAGATATTGTAGTTCCAGTCGAAGGTGTCGTTTACGTGCTTACTATAACCGAAACTTCCTTATATGAATAAGTTATCCTAAGTTTTATTATAAACTTAGCGTAACAAACCTCTCCTAGGATAGGAGGAGCATCACTCCTTTGTCCCATACTTTTTATTTAAGGTAAAAAGCGTTATTTGAAATTCCCGCAGAGCGGATGGTCAACATGAAGAGAAGGGTAGGGATGCAGAAGGATGAGCAGCTCATTAGCATAGATGTTGTCATCAAGCGGGCTCAACAAACTATCCGTAACATTCGGTTGTTTTACGGGCCTAGTCCACAAGGGAGGACACTAACCTGAAATCAGGTAGGCCATGGCTTTTGCCTAATAACCGCAGGTGACTATGTGCAAATGAGGGTAGTCTTCTCAATTTTGACAAAGAGTGTTGGGAAATCTATCGGTCAATTTCCATATCATCTGTCTGTGTATGCCTAGTTCATGGAGAAGCGACCATACACAAGGTCAGTGGCAAGGCAATTCCCTTAAAAACAAAACCACATTGGAAGACTTTTTTGTGGCTGATCGAGGAATTTGAACCCCCGTTGTCGTGCTGGCTAAAAGAGAGATTGAGAAGTTCAAACAACTGGGCCAACCCCACCAACTACAGAAGTCAGACTAATCCAAATGAACAAATCGACAATACGGAAATGAAAAATATGTGTATGTAATAATGGGTAAGTTGATTGTGTGTAGTGAAATAAATGTTATAGAGTGGACTCGGTTATACTGAACAACTTGTGTATGTCCTGGCTTGGCGTATAGGAGTTTACAAACAAGTCCTATGTATATAGCAAACCAGGATAAAGTAAAATTTCTGGACTAATTACTATTTAGAAAACGCACTTACAATTACTTGGCGGTAGAGAGTCGTCAAGCATCTACTTCACCAACTTTTGTTCTGGCGCTTTAAAACATGACGACTATGGCCAAATGGTGAGAGTGAGAGTTATTTACTGGACGTCGATAGTTATAATCCTGCCAACTTCATATTTTTAACTTTTTTTTTTTTACAATAATGCCTAAAGCCCATCGTTCAAATGATTTATTCAATTTCTAATTTAAAAATTTCTAATTCTAATCTTTGGTTAATTCTAATTAACTGTGAATTTAATTGTCCTTAACACTTAACAACGATTAACGTCTGGAAATTTAGTTTTACATGCCATCGGGTGTTCTTAAGTACGCTGTAGCCAACAGTAACCTAAAAATTGCTTAAAACTAAATTCTAACTGACTAAAACTAACTAATGCTAAATTCGCATGCAGTTATTTAGTAAAGGAAAACGAGACAAAAAGACCAATTAAGAACAGCGTTGAAGCCGGAATTATTCTGACAACGGCAAGTCATAAGCGTTCTTAAGGCTCAAGTTAACAAGCAAGATTAACCGACGAGAGTCGAAAGCCAATTATGCTAATTCACGGCATGCATTCCAGAGACCCGGCAGGAAGATTCTATGGCAGCGGAGATAGGACAACGCGCGTCGCGATTCCTTCAGATTGAGGTGAAACTTGGTAAACGTGTTAAGCCAGTCAAAAAAGTTGTCCTAAAATTTTTTCTCCATGGTCATAAACTTTGAAATTTTATCAAAAAAAACGATTTTCAGAGGACCGGCTCCGGTAATCCTTATGGGATTTAACACGTAATATTTGAGATTATACGTGGTCCACATTCTCGAAAATCTTAAAAAGTGAAATGTGAACACCGAAATTTGGATGTGTATATTCAAATACATGGCCTGGACTAATTTATTCAAATACAATAAAAGTTCACGATTTACTTTTTGAAAATTAGAAAGGGGGGACCACGTAAAATTTCAAATATTACGAGTTAAATCCCATAAAAATTTCTGGAACCATCTTAAATTTTTTTTCAAAAACATTTCAAAATTAATGGCCATGGGGAAAAAATAAAAATTTGGGGTTAGTTTTATGACTAGCTTAACACGTTTACCAAGTTTCAACTTAATCTGAAGGAATCACGACGTTCATTTAGATATTAAAACTGTTCATTTGGTTACATATTTCAATATATGTTTCTAGATTATTTTCAGGTTGAATCTGAGCATGTTTGGCGGGCGTAACCTGCTCACTTATACCTGATTCTCACCTTCAGAGAGAATAAACTATGTTACGTCAAACGTCTCACATTGGAACCAGTATTGGGACAAGGAGGTTTGGTTTTTTTTTGCAATTCGCTTCTCAACTCCTTGAGAAACGGACCACAAACACAGAACAGTCAGGCAGAGCGGTTGTCAGGTCATCAGACGGGCTGCATTCTATCAAGGCTATATGGTGGCCTAGACACAGCCAAGTTCTTGTTGCAGGTATTTGGTTAGTTCATCAACCAATAAACGTCTCACTCAACCGTTTTGTAGTTCTGTACTCG
This sequence comes from Bilobella braunerae, assembly GCA_034694865.1. NCBI lineage: Eukaryota > Metazoa > Arthropoda > Collembola > Poduromorpha > Neanuridae > Bilobella > Bilobella braunerae. Next base: position 1,310 of record JAQFYP010000887.1, on the reverse strand, counting down.
TTTATTGGTTTAGACCTTTGGGAGTTGTCAGAGTCGATGCCTACCTGTCAGCTATAGAAGGTGACAGACCTCCTTGTCTGCTAAATCAAAGGTCACACTCTAGTACCAAAGCGTCTATTTTGTGTCAATCGTGTTTCGGGAAAGAGCCCCAATTGCTTAAGGATTGTGCCTAATTTACAGAGAATCCTGGCTATGTCCCAACTTCTAGGCTAAGAAGACGTGTCGTTCTAGAAATAGGCTCACTCCTCTTAAGGAAGTGACCTCGGATTTGATCTAATGGTCTAGGAATGTCAGGTCAGGTTTCCCTCGGGGATCCGAGGGAAACAAGGCCTGACAGAAGGGGAGAGTCATTTTAGTTCGATGGCTTTCAGAGGTCATCAGGATGATGTCTATGCCAGCGGTCACCGATCTTTGACCGCAGGGTAGCGTCATAGTTAATTAATCCCAAAAATTTGAATGAAAATTTTTGGAAATAGCTCCGTATTTTGAAATTACGTTAGAATGGTATAGGTAAATAAATATAAGTAAAAAATAAACAAAATATTTCTAGCTCGGACTTCATAAAGGATGCACACTGTAAGTATTGTGCTTTTTCAATAGAATTCATTCAAGAACATCAATTTAGAAAGGCTTTCTCTTTAATTTCTTAATAATTTATTTGTTTATTTAATCATTAGTTTAAACTCAATTGTTGTTTGTACTTTTTTTCTATAATTGCATATCTTTGTGCAAAAAGTTTCTAATATTAATACTATTTTCATATCAACATTTAAGTCAGGTTGCGTGATAAGTCAGATTAGGCTTATTTTAGAACTGTTTCAGAATTATTGTGGAATATAGCCCATTAAGAAGTACAATTTACAGATCATTATAAATTGTGTATAGAGATTATAAATGCTCTGTTAAATTATTACAAGAAACGACAGGATTGATTAAGAAATGTAAATTGAACAGTCCTTAACTAGACAATTGTTTAACAAAAAATTTAACTTAATTGAATACTTTGCCAGCTCTAAATGATGAACATATTTAAACAAAATTTCAACTTAAATTCTCACAAACTAAATTTACAGGAGCAAAGTAAAACAAGCATGTGCTAGGACAAGGTACCCTAAATTAAAGTTTTTGTTAGAGATTGATAGTAAATTCAAAAATATGTAAGTTCTTAAATCATGTATTAATTGAAATTGGGCTTTTTCTGTGTGTCATGTCACACCATATAGCTTCACTTTTGCATATAGCCGTGTGGCAAAGCAAAGGGATGGATGACGCAATGCACTGCACTGTGCATGGAAAACGAGAGACAAAAA
>JAQFYP010000886.1:0-18711 GCA_034694865.1 Bilobella braunerae | reverse complement strand
TTCGGGGCCTAGTTTAAGTGTAGGCCCCTTAAGGGCGTAGTTTAAAGTTAGCCCTTAAACGGGCATAAGTGTTTGTTCTTGTCTTGGGTCAATAGACCCATTTTTGTTAAGGCCACGAGGGCCTTAAAGGTCATATTTTGGGCGTTTCCCTTCATTCCTTTGTGTTTAGAGGTCATGGCAGGGCCTCCCACTGCCAGATCCTCATAGCGTAACGTCAATGACAAGAAAAAATGATCAAAATTATGGAAATTTATACCAAAATTTGTTTATCAAAGTAATTCATCATTTAGAAACCAACCAATAATTTTTGTAGAGAAGACTACAAGAAAAAAAAGTTGAAGATGAGTCGGAAGTATCTCCAGGAAAAAAATTTCCTCAAAATTTTGAACGATTTTTTTTTAGAAATGGTGTCACGTGATATTATTGTTTTAGTGGAAAGGCAAAGTAATTTCGACTACGTTCACCTGTAATTTGCCATTTTTTCTTTCAAATGCATCATGTTTCTCCGCCTCAGTGAAAGTAGAATGTAAGATTTGTGTATTGTCGCTGACTACCTTCCTTGAAAATCTGAAATTCAGAACGGAGAAGCTTGTTTTTTTTAGAAAATAGTGAAATTCTAGAAAATATCAGGATACCCACAATATCCACATGATATCCTGTCAAGGATTGCAACAAGAAAGTAGTAATCTGTGCCCCACACCTAGCGAACTCTTCAAAGGGTCATTTTTGCAGAACGTCAAGGGCCAATATTGATAAATATGATAATTTGTCGCAAGATTGCAACAAAAAAGCGCAACATAATTGTTCCCTGTCAATTTGGAACCTTACCCAGAAGTCAATGGCGTAGAAAACCAAATAAATTTGCAACTCACGGTAAAAATATTAAAAGAAAAATGCATGTTTACAAAATAGCAGGTCTGTTAAAAATAGTTTAGAAAAATGTTTGTTTCTTAAATTCCACAATTTAAGCAATTTAAAAAAATTAATACGTAAGAAAAAAGTACATTGTTTAGAACAAAATACATTAGACCGTTCGCCAAATCCAGTCACAAAAACCATTTGTAAAGTAAACCCAAATTTTTTGAAAAGTAGGTTACACTTCCATTTGTAAGCAGTTACGATTATATAGCTCCTAATTTTAAAATTACGTTAAATGAAAATTATAAGAAAGTTTATGTAAAACATTATTCCTGGCTCGAGCTTCATAGAGGTCGCACACTGCAATTTGTTTTTCAAAATCCGAGACAATTTGTTGCCTTCAAAAAGAGACGGTTTGTGGAAAGAGGAGGATGGTTTTGATCATTTTGAAAAGTGGTCCAATAATTCTAGTCATTTTCCGCAACGGCCCACTCCCACACAAGCTCCGCACGGCGTCATTCAGCGGTGCACAGCTCTTGCCACCGACACCCGGCAAGTTCGTCTCATCGCACCCCCCAAAGGAGGAAGTTCCTACTACGGCGTAAGCGGTTTTTTAAAACAACTTTCTCAAGACACATTCAGAATCAGCCTTTGATCTACTTTATTACATTTACCGAATTTATACTAATAAAATCTTTCCTAAATCTTTAATTAGTTAACTGCGGCTGCAATTATAATATAGTTGCAATTAATAGGACCATTTTTTTAGACTATACCGCCATGGAAATCAGCTAATGAAAACTCACACCCAATGTAATATTTCTAATTTCTGAGTTGCTAAGAATGTAACTAAATTTGCAACTATAATTTAATTAGTTACAATTTGAAGCCTTTTTTTATTTTAAAAATTTCTCCAAAATCAAAGTTTACTTGCCTTTTTGTACGTCCAAACAAGGTTTTCCGTTTGAAAAAACTAAATTAAGATTAAAATTTGTTTTAAATTACAGGGTACAGTAAAATGCATTATGTCTATTTATATGTTCATTCTTACATTCAATTTTGAAAATGTAACTTTAACGCAAACCATTACGCAAATTTTTATAGTTTTATTGAACCCTTCGCTACTTAAAAGTAAAGCACAGGATAACGGCCAGCAGTTCAATTTGTTTAGATTTCAGTCTCCAACTTATTAGGATCAAGCAAAGTTTGAGCCAATCACCATCCGCCTAACTTTAATTTAAGTTAACTGTAAATTTAGTAACTTTAACTTCAATAATTGAGCATAACCCAACAATTTGTTAATTTTGATTCACAAAAATTCAAAACTTGAAAAAGGAAAGGAAAAAAAGAAATAAAAGGAATGTCTCGCTTTAAATGAGAGTTTTGTTATGAGCGTAGTAATTGAATGAGTCCTACGCAGCCAAGTTGCGTCTTTTTTAAATACAATCGCAAAGTATGGAATTGCATGTTTAAAAAATGGCGTTTTCAGAAAGTAATGCTAGCTATCAAAATTAACCCATTTTCAATTTTTAGTTAAAAAACATCACATTGATATTTTTACAACTAAAATGCCAGTATAATAAATTTGTTGAAAAGCCACGTCAATCTCAAGAACCTAGTTAAAAAGGAATTCATATCATTCAGATAACTTACAGAGAATCATTACCGCTTCATTTTCAAACGTTTTCTATAGATTTTATAAAATTTTCAAATTCTAAAGAATAAGTAAATTATCTTCATAACAATAAAATTTAAATGTGCTTTATGTGTTTCACTTCTTATTCAAGCATGTTTTTTAAATTTAAAATTTCAACACTTCTTCCTCGATTCAATTCCCGGACGCCTTCTCATTACATATTGGATGTGAAATTTTTTTTTTTTAAAAATCGTTTTTTTTAAGAAAATGTTTTAATTGTTAAATAGAACAGAAGAATTCAGCATCAAATATGCTGGTTGTGGTAATTTTCTAATTTAAAAAATCCAATTAAATGGAGCTAAAGTGTCAAAAAATGCTGAATTTATATCAAATCTAAATCAAATCCATATTTTTTCATATTAAAGTATTAGAATGGCTAAAACGTCACTAAAAGCTGTTCATTGAGAAACGTTATTTTAAGAATCGTTGATTTACCATACATTTACCAAACGCTTGAGACAAAGCGCCGGAAAGCGTCAAAGTGGGTTAAATGATTCAATGCTGGCTTTTACTACTGGTTCCATGCGTACAAATTGGCGTCGCTTATTCTCAAGCGCTGCTTGGTGCTCCTAAATTTCCGGATATTTTAATCGCTGCAAATTTTGCCGCCATTTTGGAATCTGTCATAAGACAAAACAAACAGTCGTGGCGCTAAGCATTGCGTCAATTGTCTGTAGCTAGTTTTCCTGCGTTTGCTACGTGCCGAGTCGACATTCGCATCATTTAAATTTAAATTTAGGATCATCTAAAGTACCAGGGTAGTTTTAATGCCTTTTCAAATGCTTGTTTGGCTTTTGACAAAGCGTTTGTAAAGTAACGAGAGCCACCTTTGTGCCTATTAATTACAAAATTGTTGGCATTTTACCTTAGGACAATTTTTTTTTCTGCTTACTAAATTTTCTGAACACTTACTCAAAATTCATAACTTAACTTACTGTTACACATTTTTCAAAACAAGACGTGGAACAGTTTTTTTTAATCTTTCGACCATGCGACTCTGAGTTCTTAGGTTTGAGTTGTTCTTTCTTAATTCAAAATTAAACTTCACCTTCAAATAGAAACAGATTGTGGACAGAGGAGGACGGTTTTGATCACTTTTAGAAGTGGTCCCTTAATTATTGTCATCTTCCTGGAGGGCCCACTCAATTATACATTACCATAACAATCCACCAATTGCACCAACACTAAAAATCAACGATTAATAACTGTTCTAAAGCCTTTGTGTGGAGAATTTTAGGTTTGGGTAGACGTAAATATACTAGTATATTATATGTGCACCGGGTGAAATACAATTTGTAAGTCGCCCAATCGTATTGCTAGTGAAACTTTGCAAATTTCATTGTACCGGTCTTTATTGTGTTTTCAAGTAGTTTACAAATAAATTACTTGAAGTTTAACATCAAGCGAACCGAAAGCACCAAACATTTAATTAGGCGAGGAAGTAACAAATTTTTTTCCAGTATGAAACTTACGTGATTAACAACTGATTTTTTGATAGTTATAAAACATGTTACCAAATTTCAGAATTGTCTGAATTATGCACACATTTATAGAGCATTTCAGTTGTAGAACACATGTACCTGAGTAGAGTATGCATTGTGCAAATATTATCGAAGGTAGAATTATCTATTGGCCTGGGTGGAATCACTCTCATATGTGACAACCAAACAACAATAAATATAACTTACAAGGACACCGCGCGTCGCGATTCCTTCAGATTGAGCTGAAACGTTGGTAAACGTGTTAAGCCAGTCATGAAAGCAATCCCTGATTTTTCTTTTTTCTCCATGCCCATAAATTTCGAAATTTTATATAAAAAAAAAAAAACGATTTTGAGATGACTGGCTCCGGAAATCCTTATGGGATTTAACACGTAATATTTGAGATTATACGTGGTCCAGCCTCTCGAAAAAGTGAATCGTGAACACCGAAATTTCGACGTGTATATGCAAATATATGACCTAAATTAATTTATTCAAATACAATAAAATCTCGATTTACTTTTTAAGATTTTAGAACGGGGACCACGTAAAATTTCAAATATTAAATGTTAAATCTTAAGGTTTTCCGAAATCATCTTAGAATCGTATTTTTTTTCCAAAAAAATTTCAAAATTTTTGACCATGGAGAAAAAATAAAAATTGGGGGTTAGTTTTATGATTAACTCGCCAAGCTTCAATTTAATCTGAAGGAATTACGACGCGCGGTGTGCTAGTTAATCGAAAACTGTTCGAAGCCTTTATTTTTCCAGAAACATTTTTGTTTGGGTGAAATTTTAAATACCCTAGTATATTAAATATACACCAGGCAAAATTTAATTTGTAAGTCGGCCAATTGTATTGCTAGTACAGTTTTGCAAAGAGCGTTGTACCGGTTTACGATATGTTTTCAAGAACTTTACAACAAACATCACTTGAAATAATGCCATCGACGAAGCGAATGCATCAAAATCGATTAGAGAGGAAGTAAAGAGAAAATTTTTGCAGTATGAAACTTAAAGATTTAGGATCTAATTTTTTGCAGCTAATAAAACCCGTGCTAATTAATTGAAGCTAATAAAATTTGTAAGTGGTTTACAGTTTTTTTTAACCAGTACTTCTTTTCGTGAAGTTCTGTTCATTTGCTACCATGTTGTATTCTTTTTTAAATCTGCCTTTTAGATCAAGTGATTAAGGAGTCTGTATGGCTAGCTTATTATTACTTTGCGACGACCGCAACCTGAATAGTCCAAAAACTATACATTTTGTAAAATTGCTTGTTAGATCCTTGGGCCACAGGGGCCTAGTTGTCCAGTGGTTACAGCTCTCACTACTTTTCTACTAGTACCCTAGGATCGAGAGCCTGCTTCTCTATGGAGAATAAAACGTCGACGTTGCGGTTAACGCTGCAGAGTTACCAGAAGACATAAAAAGCACTCCGTAACGGAGTATTCTCTTGACTGTTATTTTATCTGGAAAATTTGCATAACAGATTGATAGCGTGGAGGCGTAAGTCCGTTCCGTTCCGTCCGTAAGGAGTTCCATAAGAAACAGTCTTAACTCTCTACGTTGAAGCGCCTGTAGTCGTTGGGATGATTTTGTGTGTGATTATCCAAAACTGGCCAAAAGCCTGTCCAAGGACATGAAGATATTTTCTTGTTAATTTTGGGTCAATTTATCATGACAATTTATTATTTTTTTTCGTAAAGAATTAAATTCAAAATTAAGATTCGATGCCAACCTCTAGCGCTAAACGTTTGAAATGCAGGTAAGATTTTGTGTAACCTTTATTGCTTCAAATAAAAGTGGATGGATGGAGCAAAAAAATTAGACAAAAAAAGATGAAATCCAAGAAGACACACAAATCTTGCTCCTTAGGGTCGAACCAACAACGCTATTAATTCGGCTCCGATAACGGCGCTGAGACGATAGGGAAGATATTAGCAGTGTATCTCATGGTAGCAGGTCAGTACCAAGAAAACAAACACCGAGCAACATTTTAATTTTTTCAGATACATTCTCTCTCCCGTGGCTCCTGAAGTTTCTGAAAAATAATTTCATGTTTCCTGTTGCACACTCCTTTTTTTAAATTGTTAGTAACAATATAGTTTTTTTTAGAAATGTAAAGCGGCGAAGAATGGCGGAAATAGAATAACAGAAGCGGAAACTAGACTCATTGCAATTAAAAGGCGATACGTAATTCTTGTAATGGGAAGTAGGTTTAGAAGCTTTCATTTTCAGGAGAAATTCAGAGAGAAATTAAACAATGAAAAAAAGAAGACTAGCGTAGGCGACATTTGGCGACTTGCAAAAGGCGACATTTGGCCGCTGCGGTGACAGTTATTAGGCAGTGGATCAAAAAGAACCGGAACATCTTCTCTCCTGCCGTCTGGACTAATTTGCGTTTTTAGTGACCCAGAAAGTATTTTTTATAAACCCTATACTGCAAAATAAGATACTTAAGAGAATGATTGAATAAATGTTAGTTTTTGTTAACTTTTAAAAAATTTCCATTCTCAAACTACTAGAAACGTTTTTTTAATTGCTTAGAAAACATTTCAAAACAAAACTGTTTATAATCTCCTCATTTTTTGGAGATTATAAACAGTTTTGTTTTGAAATGTTTTCTAAGCAATTAAAAAAAATTGATCAAAACATCAAGAAATTAGATTCCAGCAGTGATAAATAACAGTGCTTCTGATTCGAATGATGTATTAAATTTTAAGAAAACAGATAAATTTTTACTGAAAATTTGAAAAAAAAAAGTATTTGGATTACCTTTATTTAGCAGAATATTTCTACTGCGAGTCAGGAAAGTTTTTTTTTACTGTCTCTTGTGACTCACCCAGTTTATTCCGCCTACAAACTTTTAAGACGGAGGAGGACTTAATGTGGAGCACTTAGGAAAAGGGGCCCTTTAATGAGACTCAAAATAAAATAAAAGCATATTAACCACATAAGGCTATCTTTGCAAATGCAGAGCATAAAGTTATTTTAAATTTAGAACAATAGCTCCGGGCTCATTTTCAAGACAAAACCGTAGTTTTCTACTTGACTTTCTCCTCTCAAAATTTCCTACAAGAATTTTCTTAATTACTCCTTTCAATTTGCTTTGGATTCTGCTTCTCAACTCCTGCTCTCTTTAATTACAAACTTTGAGTACTAACTGTTCTGAGCAAATACTTTATTTTGTAAACATTATTCTTTCCATCCTTATCATTATTTATACCGAATAATTTTAAACTAATGTGACCTCATTGTTTATTTTAAACATTTTTCATTTGATTTTAATTGTACTTAAATGGACTTATGCTATGTTTAGCTATTAATTTAATCGGCAAATTTTACTCTTACTCGTATTCATGTTGATCTGGGCGTGCCTTATATCAAATAAAATGATTGATTAATTACTCCTTTCACTAAACCCTTTTCCTCAAAGTTAAACCACACTTTCTATATTTTCTAAGAGAAATATGTTCTGTTCAAAACCATACTTTTTTTCATATTTCAAAGTTATGTTAAAACCGTTGTAACAAAAGTAAGCCAAAAAAAAGTTACTAAATTCTAATTTGGAATAGTAGAAGGATAATAAAGAAAGTAGACTATGTTTAACTGATTTTTAATATTTAAAACTAAATAAATAACTATTTATATAATTTTTGTTTAATTAAATTAATTGATTAAATAGACAATCAATGGAGAAGCTATTGGAAGAAACTACACGGATGTACGCTGAGAGCGCTGAAGAAGACGTGCCCTGCGCTGAATCGCTGAAATCTCACTTTCACTCTTACGCGTAAAGTCCTGAAACATTTTTCCTCCCGCCAGCAATTGGATTGTTTTACAACAATGATTTGACCCATTCTGTTCGAAAAAGGCGTGTTCAAACAGAGTGGATCGAGAATCCCGCCGGAATCCATGTAATATTATATAGAGGATAATATTTAGAGTCAATAATATCTATTTAATTACCATTTTGCGCGGGCCACACCATGAATAGGCCATAAATTATACATTTTGAATGTCTTTTTGTTTAGCTTTAAACCGTACGCCGCTAAAAAGTAAAGATTACCGTTGGCTTTTCAATTTATTCAGATTAGTACCCCGTCACAACTTTCTAAACACATTTTCTTTGCTGTTTTCTACTTTCTAATTTTGTTCTTCAACATACTGTTTTTTAAATTTAGAACAATTTAGAATAATTTTGTTTTTAGAAAGATAATGTCCATTAAAGAAAAACAGTCACATCTCGAGAAGGGTCACGTGATTGAAAAGAAAAAAATTGTAAAAATTATCGAAATTTTTATCAAAAGTAATTTACCATTTAGAAATCAACTAATAATTTTTGTAGAGCAGACTACAAGAAAACTGTAAAATTAAAGATGCGTCTGGATTATCTCCAAGATAAAAGAAATCATCTTTTCTTCAAAATTTTGAAAACGATTTTTTTTAGAAAGGGTGTCACGTGGCATGGCCGTGTTAGTGGAAAGACAAAGTATTTCACTACTTTCACTGTAATTTGCCGTTCTTTCTTCTAAATGCCTTTACCTTTCTCGTTTCTCCGCCTCAGTGAAAATAGAATGTAAGCTTAGTGTTACTTCGCTGACTACATTTCTAGAAAATTTGCTCAAAACAGGGAAACTTGTCGTTTAGAAAATAGTGGAATTCTAGAAAGTTTTAGGATATCCACAATATCCACATGATATCCTGTCAAGTATTGCAAGAAAGCGGTAATCTGTTCTTCCTACCCAGCGGACCCTTCAAAGGCTCCTCTTTGCAAAACGTCAAGGGCCAATATTGCTAAATATGTTAATTTGTCGCAAGATTGCGTGAAAAAAACGAGGAGCGTAATTGTTCCCTGCAACTTTGAACCCTTTGCCAAGTCTTTAAGGCGTAAAAAACCAAATAAATTTGCAACGCACGCTCAAAGTATTAAAATAAAAACGCGTTTCTTGAAAAATAAAAGGTCTGTTAAAAATATTTGTTAATTTTTTTTTACTTCCACATTTTTGCTTTTGGTTTGCTTCATTTTTCAAGCTTTTTAAAAGCAATTAAAAATAATTTAATATTTAAAAAAGGAAAAAAAAATTCTTTCAACCAAATAAATTGAACCGTTCGCCGCATCCAGTCACAAAAAAATTCATAAAGTGAAACCAAAATTTTTGTAAAGTAGGTTACGCTTGCTTCCATTTGTACGCAGTTACGAATGACAGTATTACTAATTTTATAGTTGTACCAAATTGAAAATTAAAAATTAAATTAAAAAAAAATTAAGGGTCTTTAGCAAATAAAGAGAAAATTTAAAATAAGATACATATTGGCTAAATGAGTCTCGTCGTGAATGCAGAACAAAAAATTGTTTTAAATTTAAAAATAGGAAAACTCCAGGCTCTTTTCCAAGGCAAAACATCACTTTTGTTGTTGGTTTTCTCCTCTCAAACTTTTCCACAAGAATTATTTTAAGTATTAATCCTTTCATTAAACCCACTTCCTCACAATGATAAAACTCGTTTTCTACATTTACAATTTAAAACAACAAAATTTATGTTCAGTACAAAGCCGTTCTAACAAAAGTTAACAAAAGATAGTCAAATTCAAAGTTTGAACAGATAGCACATTACCAATGACATAAAGTGGAATTCTTTTAAGCCGATCATTCCCGTTCCAATACAAGCATATCCTTAGGGGTCGCGATTTCAATTTCAAGTGTCTTCTCATTGAACATCTCCGTTAAGCTGAAAAATTCAAAATTTAAAAAAAAATCTACAAAGTTCACCTTTTCTTAGAAACGTGCATATTTTGTAAATCAAACTGGACGACAAGCACATATCTCTTCTCCTTGCAAAAAAATCTAGTTCTAAACAGGTGCGTTCTGATAAAAATTATGTTCTAAACTTCCTTGAACCTTTATAGAAAGTGCCGTTTGGGCACTTAAGAAGGATTAAATAAAACTTTAAGAAATGCAAAGGGCTAAGGAGGACTTATCTCCTTTGGTCAATTGAATAGTAACTTTCCAATGAACTGCCTCCGCGCATCAATTAAAATAATGTTAATGTCAATTCTAAAAAAAATTCGTAGTTGACTGGTGCAGTGGGCATGACTCTTCCTAATGTTTTTTTTTCATGAAATTGAATTTTTTTCTAAATTTGAAGGTTTTGAACAAACTTTAGAAATCTAAATTTAGAACACTTAGACCCTTCTCGACCAAACCTTCCATTTCATTTTTTTTTTCAAATTCAATAAGTTCACCTCACCACCGCTCTACTCCAAAAGGTGCAAGTTCCTTGTTAGCATTTTTTTTTTTAAAAAAAAACTTTTAAAAAATTCAAAACAAATTGAAAACGAACTACCTAGCTAATTTGCGACAAATACTCGTACTTTCCGCAAATCCTTTAGCGCATTCCACGACCATAACGGAGAGCAAGAATTTTTGTAAACGAGAAATTGATGCTAGAAATCTAAACGGCAGACAAAATCTTTCATTTTTAATCAATGACAATTTTTCTTTTGCTCGACCAATCAGAGTTCGCCGTAAGTTGAAAGTGGCCTTTTTTTCTAGAATCTGGACTTAAGTGACTCTCTTTGATTAATTACACTAAAAGATAATTATTTAAAATCCCCTTTTTGTGTTAGAACTACTATGCAAGTTTAAAAAATATTAAACTCAAATTTGTAAAAGTAAATACTAATTAACAGTTCAAAGTTAAAAAAACATATAACCATATTTAAAACTATTTCAAAATAAATTATTCCGTAAAAGAAAAGAGCAAATTAAATCTCACTCTACTTCTTGTAACGTTTTCTAGATTTCTAATTTGAACGTTATTTATTTAAATGAATAAAGTGAGCTGAATGTAATTCTGAACGCAAATTCTTCTAGTTTTGAACTATGCGCCACTTAAAAGTAAAGTATAGGATAACAGCCAGCATATCAATTTGTTTTAGATTTGTCCCTCAGCCAAACAGGATCAAGTATACAAACTTTGAGCCACTCACAATCCGCATAACTTCAATTTAAGTTAATTTAGTTTAACTATTAACTACAATAATTGAGCATAACTCAACAATTTGTTAATTTTGGTTCAAAAAAATTGAAAACTTGAAACAAAGGAAATGCCTTGCTTAAAATCAGGAGTATTGTTATGAGCGTAGTAATTGAATGAGTCCTGCGCAGCAAAATTTAGTCTTTTCGACATGCACTCGCAAAGTATGGAATTACATGTTTAAAGAAATTGTGTCTTCAGAAAGTAATGCTAGGTATCAAAATTAGCGCATTCTGAATTTTTAGTTAAAAAAAAATTACATTTATATTTTACAATTAAAACGCCACTAAAATAAATTTTGTTTACAAGCCTCGTCAATTTCAGAAATCAAATAGTTCGGTTGAAATTTGTAATCGTTTTAGGCTCAAATTCTAAACATTTAAAAATTCTTAAAAAGATAATCCATACCGCTTCATGTTCAAACGTGTTCTATAGATTTTATTAAATTGGAAAATTCTACAGACTATGTCTTGCATGTCTTATTTAAGTACGTTTGACAGAGTTTTTTTTAAATTTAAGATTTAAAAAAACCTCGCTTTTTCCTCGATTCAATCACCGGACGCCTTCTAACAGATTTTTTTAAATATTAAATTGAACAGAAGATTTAGCATCAAATCTGCTAGTTGTGGAAATCTTTCGAATTAAGAATCCAATAATAAATTGAGCCAAAATGTCAAACAATGCTGAATTTACAACAAATTCATAGTTTTCATATCGAAGTATTGAATTGCTAAAGTGTCCCTAAAAGCGTTTTAGTAATTTGGAAACGTTATTTTAAGTATTGCTGATCGACTACACATTTACCAAACGCTTGAGATAATTCACCGATTCAGCGACAACCCTCCAGGTCCCTTGCGTTTCTCTTGCACTGGAAAGTGTCAAAATGGGCTTAAAGAATTCATTGCTGCTATAGCAGCTTTTACTACTGGCTCCATGCCTTCGAATCGGTGTCGCTGATTCTCAAGCGCTGGTTGGTGCTCTTACAACTACAAGTTTCAAGACTTCGAAATCGCTGCAAAAACTAGTCTTTTTTTTGGAATTGGCCGCAACAAATACCCCAAGGGTTGAAAAACATAAGCTTATTTCAGTAGCTCGCTTTCCAAAATTCAAACCAAAACAAAGCAAAAGTCAGTTTGTTGTAAAAAATTGTCTTGTTCAAGCAGATCTGCCATTAAAACATTTCGAAATAGGGCTTTTGATTGTAACTACATAAATAAGTTAAAATCTAATTAGTTAATTAGCTTCACAATTAAACACACTAAATTAACTTAAAATACCTCTTAAAATTTAAATATTAATCAATTGAAAAATTTGAAAAAGGGAAATCTAAAGTTCAAGGTTGACGGAAAAGGAAGAGATTTAAAAAAAAAACGTTATACTACTACTCCGTTTAGGTTGACTAGAAAACAAAACTTAGTCAAACTGTATAAAATGTAGTTTGGTCCTGTTGCAATTGATGCAATTCCGGGTGCTGTAATTTTTTAAAAATCTGAAGCTGATTTTGAAAACCAAAAACTAAAATTTTGTAAAACGGTTTCTTTTCCGTTTTTAGCGTTTAGAAAACCTTGTTTACACGCGTTTGTTCTTTAGTTACTGTTAAAGTTACTGGAGAAAGTTTACAAGCGTAAATAACGCAAAGATGTTACGTATATTAATTTAATAGGAGGAAAAAATCCGTTGCTTTGCACAAAGCGGACTGTGATTGTTTTCTATTAGAGTTGAAAAATTGAAAAATCAAATTCAACAAGTTTCTCGAATTTTGATTTTTCAAAAAATGGAGATTTTGAAACAAAGCCCTTAAGGCTTCAAGGGTTTCAGCTGACAAATAAAGGGCCCTCAAAGCGTCACCAATATCTAATGTGGAGAAAGTGGAACTTCGGAAGGCGTTGATTTTGCATAAATTACAACTTTCACTTCTCAGAAGACATTTCTTTTTGACAAAAGACAGTCCTTTTCGACATTAAAGTGTCGAAAAAGGTTGTTCAATAAAAAAAAGTTCAAAAAGTCTGTAATGTCTGTTCAATATATATAAAAAAAAACACAGGATATGATGCTAGAATATGGAATGGACAGGGTAACAAGATAGATTTCGTGTTTTCGTGTTAGGATAGCAACAGAGCAGCATAGGACACGCGTACGTGTAAGACATTTAGAAGGAGAAATATCAAGATCTCTTCAATTCGCCACATTTCCTCCTCCTGGGTCAACAGCTCTCCCTCTTAAACAACGAGGGTATTGTACAGAGCCTGTCAAAAATAAAGCACAGGTTTCAAAGGCTGATAGCAAATGCGATGGCAAAACAGACGTTGACCCTATGTAAACTAAGACTCTGTACATTTCACTGGTTTTCAGCGAAGATCTGTGAGATCTCACCTTATAAAATATTTACCTCTCGTTCTCATCCTCAATTAAATCCGATTCTAGTGCACCGCGCTGCTGTAAGAAAGTTTATTTGTAATCGCTATAATGAAAAGAACAGTCCTGTGACGAATAGAAAAGTTTCGTAGCGCCAAAGCTTGCGCCATTTGTCGTTTTCTCTGCCTAGGCTCATTTTCGTCATTTAGCGTCATTGAATTTAGCGTCAACTAAAATACTATTAGCTTTAGGTTCAAACTCCGAAAATTCACCAAATCTAAAAAATGATAGCACACCTTCTAATTACTAATGAAGTTCTGCAAACTACTTACAACTTAGCCAAAACTCATTTTCCAACCTTCGACATTACTTCTTTATAATTTCAAAATTCTGTGAATACACATGTGTAACTTACAACTCGTGTTGACTAAGGCTTACCCCAAATGTTAGATAAACGATTGATTGATTGATTTTAGACATGTTTGCCTGGACAGAGCGTTTTTAAGTATTATTTGCTACTTATCGTAGCGTACCTTTTTTCTACATCGCACTTTAGGCTAATTTTCGGTAAAGATTAATCAAGAGAGTAAAATAGAGTAAATCATGTTTAAAAAAAATTGTTTGTTTTTAGAAAAAGCGCCTTTTTTTTAGTTAAAAAAATGTTACGCAATGTACGAAATCGAATATACGTCGTTGGACACCTGAATTGGCCCCAAGTTGACACATTTCGAGGCGACTTTTTCTATTTTTAGTCGTGCGCCGCTTGCAAATAAAGTTTAAGGCAAGAGAAGATTTCAAGTCAGTTGAAAATTGTGCACTGATTGGAATAATTTCATGTAAATATTTTTTTAGTTCTTACAATTAGAAAGATTTAGAACTGTTGAGAAGTTAAGTGACCTTGAAATTTTGAAACATGTGGTTTTTTGTTTGTTGTTTTTATTGCTCTTTGTTGCGTCATCCACTGCACTTCGATTGTCGTTCAACGATTCCATGCAAGTGCACTTGAAATTCCTTTAAATTAGACTCTTTGGAAAATATTCTCCATTTTTTTTCTAAGAATCTCTATAAAGAAACTGATTTTGGACTGTACAGAATGTATCATTTAGAAAAAAATTTTACATCATTTTTGGTCCCTTAATTTTAGTCACTTTCTTCAAGAGCCCACTCCCGTACAACATTCGACCAATGACAGCGCTGCCTTTCATAAAATTCCCACATTAGCTAAATCTTCTCTGACATTGAGTCAGACTTAGCTAATGTTGTTGGCAACAATTCTAGAAAATCTGGGCCTTTTTAATTTAAAAATTAATTAATTAAGAATTTATAAATTACCGGAATTCTGCGATTTTACCCGATGCTGAAACGCGATACGTCAAATTTATTCTTCAAAACGTTTTCAGTCAAGCATTCAAAAAAATACTTACAAATTATTCATCATTTCAATGCCATTCAAGAAATTCTGCAGAGCCGAGTGCAACAAATCATGGAACAAGGCAAAGATTTCGGTTAAAATTGATACCAGAATAAAAATAAAATAAAAATAAACAAATACAAACTAAAAAAAAAATATTTTTTTTTATAAAAAATGTCACGTGACATATGGCGCTTTGAGAGGAAAGTTCTGGAATATCTGTACCGAATTTTAGAAAATAGGCTGAAGTTCCTATCCTACTACTCCGTAAGATTTTTGTAACATTCTTGAAATATTTAAATCAACATGTTTAAACAAGAAAGCTTATTGTACCTTTATAAAAACCGTAAAGGTTTAATTACACACTAATCAAATCAAAGAAGTTTGTAACAAAGTCAATGGTATTTTGTAAGAGAAATTTATTCTAGAAATCTCAACGAGTGCAACCTCAACTCACTACGATTTTTCAACCACTGAGGGAATCCCTCTTTCGCTCGACCAGGGGTGTAAGTGTTCCGGTTCTAGGAAACGGAACAGCGCTTGTTCCGTTTCTGTTCCGATCCTGTTCCACTATTTTCAAGACACAGGTTTTCTGTTCCGTTCCTGCTCCGTTTCTGTTCCATAATAGGAACGGAACGGAACAGGAACAGAGAGAGAGCAAAAACCCAGAAAATTGTTTAGCTCGCGCCGCTTACCATGACATGAGGAAAACATCATTCAAAGAAAATTCAAAAGTGAGTGGTAACTGGTGCACACAACTGAAGACTCTTCTCAAAGCCGTAGGTATGGAATGGTTGTGGTTGCAAAACTCCTACAACATCACCTCTTTGAACAAGAAGATTTTCCTTTATTCATTTTCGGCTCTAACAAAGCCAAACAGTTCCTTCAACTCTGCAAGGGCAATAGTGCATTGGTTTTGGATTCTGCTTTCTAGCCCTGCTCACTAAGATTAACTGTGTACCAATCAAATTTCTTTATACAGTCTTCCTTCATTTGTTTTTTGATTTTAATAGTACTTAAGTGGACTTATGCTGTGCTCAGCTATTAATGTAATTTGTACTTCATTTTAAACTAAAGATAAGCTAGTATTACGTATTATTGAACGATCATGTACATGTTGATATGGGTGAGCCTAAATCAAAAAAACTTGAATTGAATTTATATTGGTTTTTTAATTTGAGTAATATGTAGACGCTGAAAGCGCGGAAGAAGCCGTATCTATCGCTGAATCGCTGAAATCTCACTTTCACTCGCTTAAAGTCCTGGAACATATTCCCTCCTGCCAGCGGTATCCTCTGAGCCCTTCACCACTGCAGAGGGGCACCATCACACGCTTCCAAAATAATTTTCCCACTTCCCCACTTACGATTTCTTTCTCTCGAAACCTCATGATTGAAAAGAATTTCTCGAAATTTCATGATTTGAACTGAATCCGATTGATTAGACAAACGCCGGAAACGGAACATTCGAGTATAACACCGGCAGTATTTTAGAACAAGATTTAGAACAAGAAACGTTCATGAAGCGGAACTTTTTTTAAAATTAAATTTCCCGGCCATTTGTCCACTTTCATTCCAGACGGCATCGTCTCCGTGGCTATTTTGAGAACTAATTTTTTTAAACATGCTTAGAAATAGCAACATCATCGGTTCTTCACAGAGCCAATCAGAGGCAGCCGGAAGTGGAAAGTGGCTCTTTTTCTGTAATTTGTTAATTATTCAATTGACTAATTGGACTATTTGAGGCTCCTTGATTAATTAACTACCCCAAAAGTAAGTTAATTAAAATTCTCGTAGTGATCATTCATAGTGCATAATTACTTTATTTAAAAAAATTATTCCAAAATTTTGTGATTTTTTTTAAAGCTATTTTTGCTTGTCCTTGCCCCGACTTTTGCACTCAAGTCTTTGAACCCCTTGATTTAGTAGTTGAAATCACTCTGACTCTATGTCTGTCGTGTTTGGCTGTTTCATTATCATTTTGCGCCTGCCAAAACGAAAAACTCTTAGGCCAGAAATTACGCATTTTGAGGAAAGTTTTTCCTGGATTTGAAGTCGTACGCCGCTTAAAAGTAAAGTTTCATATAACGACAGCATTTAAATTCATTCAGATATCGTCTTCTTCTAATGCAATTGTTTCTGAGCTTTTTTTTAATTAATTAATGAATTGACCTGAAGCTGGTGTATTAATTAAATTAGAAGAAAGTATGTATAAGTAATAATTAAAATTTTGTTAGATTCATGTGTAACCAATTGAAGTCAAATTAGTCAAGAATTCGTCTTAATTGAGTAAGGGTTTGCGAATCTTATTGATGATTGATTTTGTATGACAATTAGCAATGATGTTGTCCATAAAAACTGAAATTTAACTTGACTTTGACTTGGGATTCTTAAACATTAAACATTGGTATTGAAATAAAATAATTAGAACAAATAAACTAAATATTTGCATTGTCGGAATAAAAGAATTCAATTTAATTTAAATTCAATTGGTTAGGAAAGATAGTTAAGCTAATTTATTTAAATAATGATTGGTGATTGGATGAAGAGTCCAATCATCTTCTTTCGTTGACAATCGTGTCTACTACCGACACAAGTTTAGTCTCGAGCTCTGCCATTTCTGCTTCCTCTACGTTGACATTTGTTTTGATCGCTGCCCATGGCTGTAAATTTGAGCTCCCAAAAATTAGGTAAAATATGCAGCCGATGCCCATGACTCCTGCCCCAATGTAAAAAACTAGAAGCCACTCCTCCCGGGTTCCATTCGGAGTTAAGTAGGCTGCAAGAACTGGGCAGATGAACCCGGGAAGAACGCCAAAAGTATTTGAAATCCCGGAAATAAGCCCCGCAAATCGTGGAGCCAATTCGTAGACGCTAAACAAATACCCTCCAGTAAACGCCAGTTCCACAAAAGAGAGTCCTAGGAAAATTGATACGATTTCCACGGTGTTGTCCGTGCAGGAAATGAGACTCATCAATGGAACGCAGATGGCAAAGGAAGCAGTGCCTGGAAGAAGATAAAGTAATGATATCAAAGCAATGTTTCCTAAAATTATGACATAATAAACATACTAAATATTAGTTAAACAACAAAGAGCTGCATCACTTACCTACTGTATTAAATATTTTGCGTAAATTGGTAACTGAGAACCAGTGTCGCCTTCGTATAGAATCAAAAAGACTTCCAGAAAATATATGAACGACGAGCATGCCCAAGAATGGAATTGAAGTCAAAATTCCGTTCTGAAAGATTTTAATATTTATTATGATTTAAAAGATGAATGGAAATAGCTAAGCACTTACTCGTCTGACATCCATTTTTAGAATTTCTTTAAAAAACTGCGGCGTACACATTGTAATAGTTAGAATTCCCCACATCATGCAGAAATGAAGAAAATGACAAACATTGACCGGACCGGACAAAATTAATGACCTCCATGGTACTGCCGTTTTCTAGTATCCAGTCAACATACAAACATAGTATCCAGTCAAGTTTAAAAACGTCTTGTATTGAAAAATTATTGCTCCAAATCGTTTTCTGAATTTTTTTTATGGCTTTAATACCTTTGAATTCACTGGTCCTGGCTGGACTGCTCTGTGTGTTTGAAGAAATTCTAATTCTTGTTGCAGAATTCGAGGGTGCTCTTCCGGCCAGTCAAAAATGAAAAAGTATGAAGCTAAGCACCAAAAAATACCCAATGCTCCTGTAAATTTACAGCTTTGGGGATTATCCACTTAAATTATTGTACCTACCAATACTTTGCACCAATCAAATTGGTGCTTTTAAAAGCCTAACCTGTAATATAGAAGATATATTCCCATCCCAAACTCTTACAGATGAAGGCACAGAGAGGGTTTGTTAGAAAAATTC
>JAQFYP010000885.1:0-18718 GCA_034694865.1 Bilobella braunerae | reverse complement strand
TTTTATGATTGGCTTAACGTGTTTACTAAGTTTAAGGTCAATCAGAAGGAATCGCGACACGCGGTGTCCTTGTTAGTTAAATTCAACACTTAAACTGTTGACCCGTTTGAATTTGGTCTCCTTTCTTCCTAACTTTTTGTCGCAAGTTAACTTTGCATCAATTCTAACGTCACTAGATCGGTCAACTGTTTTGTCGTGCGTAGTAAATATAAAAATACGAATGAGAAGTTTTGTAAATCAAAGCTAAACTGCACGTTGTTGCGAATAAAAAATATTGCGCCGAAGGCGCACGTCGAATTTTTGTCTTCTGTGACGATCATTTGTTCTAGTCGTCCCGTTAGGAAAACAAAAATTATGCGCCGCTGGCGCACGCCACATTGTAATGTTCATATCCTTTCGTAGAGGAAACAAATATCATGCGCCGCGGGCGCACGACTCATTTTCAATTTTTGTTACTTCCTACAATTGGAATTCGCCTTCTTATAAATTTTGCAATTTTTTTCAATTGAGTTTTGACGCCGTTCAGTAATATGCCGACACATGATGTAACCTAATTTTGAAATTGCATAGTTCCGACGTCTCTTTATACGCATTGTGTGAGAAATGTAAGCGTTAAAAAATGACGCAACTCACAACGTCGGAGACGCAGAGCGTCTCCGCTAAAATCTTACCAATTTGCTCAAATCAGGCCGACATGCGATTTGTGACGCAGAAGAGCTCGGGAGCTCTCCAGGCAGTGTGGAATTGAACAAAGCCGTGAACAAGTTGAGCTTGAACATGAAGAGATGCCGTACGACGCCGTAGTTGACCTCGGGTCAAAACGCGAAAAATGAAAGAAAGGTGCTCACGCACATCATGTCAATGCGCCAAATCGAGTTTATGTAAATCATTTCATTCGTGTACGGGTCGTAGTAGTGCCCTGAAAAGAAATTCCAAAATTTGCAGGAACTAATTACACACGCCTTGCCGAAACGCAGCCTAAAGACGTCGTGACCAAAGGCGTAAGGAACCGGCTTTTGTCGGAAATGTGCTGCGTAGGAGGCGCTTTTTAAAAAAGAAAAGGGTTTTGACCTTTGACCTGTCGAAAAAATCCACTGGGTAGCTAAACGTTGCAACATTACTCTCTTTCTTTTTGAATTTGTGCCTTACTTTTCCTTTGCTTAATCTGCATTTGTTACACTACATTTGCTTACTTTCTTATTTTTAAATAAAAATTTTACTCTTCATCGCTGTTCTAAATCTTTTTTTTATGCTATTTGACGTTCGCCTATGGCCTGGTCAACATATGCTCAACATATGATTCCTTGTGTGAGTGAGTGGGGAAGGATGGTATGGCGTGTGAGTTGACGAGGAAGTTCTGAGGGTGTGAGGCGAAGGTATTCTGCTGAACACTGATCATGGGTTTGACCACCGGCCAATCAGCGCGCTACGCATACCACTCACTTTTTTTGTGCGGCTGCCGAGATTCGATCTCGGCACCTGCCCAAGCTAGGACAAGGGTCCTAGCCCCGCGGACTACGCGTCTTGGGCTCTAAGATGAAATATTCGATTCTGCAAGAAACAGTAATTCGAGAAAAATTACGCTTCAGAGCTTCCTAGCGACCTAATTCCTTTTTTCAACAACCTTAGGTATTTAAAAAAATTTAAAATTATACTGTTTAAAAATTCTGATTGCTTCAGGAGCGATTACGAGTTTCCCAGTCTTCGTCACAGACTAAAAACGCAATTAAAAGTTAATTAATTAAACTACCACTTAAATATTTAAAATAATTAAACTATAAACTCAATTATAAAAAAGAATAATTAAGCACTTTAAAGGATTCTAATTTGATTCCATTTTGTTTAAATGTGGTTGTACTTCAATGCGCGAAATCCAAAAAAAAACTGTTCAACATCCAATTACAAGGGCTCGGTAACTGCATGACCGCAAGTTGACTTAAAATTCTCCATAAAAACCTTAAAAAAGTTTAAGAAACACTTCGTTTCAGCTTATTTGAATTATTTTAAAAATTAGAAAAAGCACGTGCCTTTTTCGTTCACAGGACATGTTGAGGCGGTCTTGCGCTAACTTGGCCCACTTCTTTCAGGACGTTGACCTGAAACCGTGGCAAATGTTCAGAAGTGTTAATTGACAGACGAATTAAGTTAATTAAAAGTTAATTATAGGCACAATTAGTTAAATGAGTAGTTCCAGCCCAGTAGCGTGACATTCACAGAGAGATATGATGAGATATACGCCTTTTAAAAAAAATTCAAAATTTAATTTAGGCACATATTGAATCACGTTTAGTTAACGTGGGTCAGCGTCTGTGTTTAATTTTCAAAATGTTGTTTTTAATTGCTTATATTCGAAAAAAATAATATACTAATAAAAATAATAGCAGTCGGAACCTTTGTTTTAAATTAAAATAAAAAAATCGGAGAATTTCACATTTTTAAACTTTTCAGTTTATTTCAAACTTCAATTTCATTTATTTTAAGAAAACTTTTTAATTCCAATAAAGCTTCTATTAAAAGTATGTTTTCTTAATTGAGGATATGATGTTTGAAAACGAAACGAATCCTTCATCCTTGAAATTCAAAGTGAATGTTGAACAATTAGTTAAAAATTAGTTCATTCTCAATAAACTCATTAGTTACTAATTAGTTGACTTATTTCGTTGACTAATTGATCGAAACCTGGGAAGATCGGGAAACTGCATCTCGGCAATGGCAGCGGCTGGAAATAAACGCATTTAGAACGAAAGCTTTGAAAGTAAAATTTCTTAGAAAAATTTAGAACAGTTGTAGAGCAGCGATGAAGATAAAAGTTCATTTTCAAAATTAAAAATTAATAAGTGTTAATTGATAAGCAAAGGCAGAGGTCAAAGTTCAAAGGCTCAATTTCTGAACATGCGCCTTATACGCAGCACGTTTCCGAAAAAAAGCTGGTTCCTACGCGTATGGTGACGGCGTCTTTGGACTACGTTTCGGCAACGCTTGCGTCATTAGTTTCTGTGAATTGCGGGACTGCCTGGAGCTCTTCTGCGTCACAAATCGCATGTCAGCCGGATTCGAGCAAATTGGTAAGATATTTGAGGAAACTTTTGACGCAGACGGTTGAGTTGCGTCATATTTTTGAAAACTCAAAATATTTAACGTTCATGCATTATGAGGAAATACTATTGAACGGCATCAACCTCAACACTTAATAGCACTTAATTTTAACAGTTAATAAGAATGTAAGACAAGGCAAATCCACAATGTTAACCATGTAACGGAGCCGTCACTGCGCACGACTCATCACCACCCAACGAGAGGACAAGCAGAGGAAGAAGAAGAGCAGCAGAGCAGAGAGAGGATCTTGAGTCTCTCTCTACCCAGCATAGAGTCTGGAAGCAATGGAAGAAGACTCCATCGGGAGTGTCAAGGGCTCGTGACCTGGAGGTCACCGAAGAGGGGCAGGAGCCATAGTCTTCATCACCATCAGCACCATCGTCACCATCATCGTCATAGTCTTAGTCACACATCATTCATTCTATTGTTGTTCATTTTACGTAGTAAAGACCCATGTTTACTATTTCCGCCCAGGGCGTAATTGTTGTGTTTCAGACCGTCACTTATTGGTTAGAGTCTGAGGTCATAGAGGTCAAGGAGAGATGGGAGGAGTCATGCTTTTACAACCAATGCAAGGTAAGCGAACGTAAAAAAAAAGTGGCGTGGCGCACAACTTTTAGCACGACAGTTGATTTGCGACATAACGTCAAGAACACTTGTTTCTACTCACGACTAAAACGGATAGCCAAACTGATACGTCAATTTAGAAATCGACGCAAAGATAACTTGCGATAAATTAATCAGCTGCACCGACACCACAAACCGCATCCGTGTCAAAATATACCAAACTCAAAGCTCAATTTAATGTACTTATTTATTTATTGGCGTATGGCGTCCAACTCATTCATTTCAAATTTGTATTGTCGCGTAATGCAATTACGACATTAAAATTTAACGTGCGTCGCAAGCGTTGTCTTATTAAAAAAGCGTCGAAATGATTTTCACCCGTTTATTATTTCGTTCGCTTTTTCATGATTGTAACGGTACAGGATCGAGTTGCGTCAATATCGTTAACGGCCACAATTTCTGTATAAAGTAATAATGTGCCTTGCACAAACAAAAACGAACTGTATTACCGTAAATCCTCTATTAGTACCCCAGCCCCTAATAATGCCCCTGGTCTCCAATAGTGCCCCAGTCTCCTCGGGAAAATTAAAAATAATGCCCCACCTCTAATAGTACCCCATGGGGCAATGATAGAGGGTACTTTATGACATGCGCTAATATTCTCGCCAATGAATTTTTTTTAAGGTTAATTGTATATTTAAAAGGAAGTTGAGTAAAAACAGTTAATCTAATTGGATAATTAATAATCTTTTGTTTTACTTCTTTTCTAACATGAGTTCCACAAAAAAGGAAGGCATTTGACCTTAAATTTAAGTTATAGTCAATTTATTTAGTTTATAGTTATAGTTAAGTCTGTCATACAAAGTTAAACTCTATTTCCTGTACTGAAAAAATATTTGGTTTTGACCGGAAGACTATACTGGCTTGAAAGCTACACGATTATTCTCTTTTGCAATTGGAATTGGACAAAGCTTCAAAGCTAGTCGAGGTTAGCTTTTGAAGTATCACAAGCGGAATCAGCTGTCCTTATATCGAATAGGAGGACAAATAGCATAATATTAAAGAAGTTATAATTGAAACTAGTGATTTAGAGCACCAATGCAATGAACTTAATGAAAGCGCAGATGAATTAAAGTAGTAATTTTGTAGGTTTTTGTCAAGTCAATCATTAAATTTGTATTAATCTGATGTAGTAAGATTTGTAAATTACGTTAAGAAGAAATAGTGCCCCACCTCTAATAGTACCCCATGCCTCTAATAGTGCCCCAGGGTAAAAGTCGCCCGAAGAAATAGTGCCACAGGGGTACTAATAGAGAATTTACGGTAATCTGTAAATAAGCAAATTATACAAAATACCACAGCAATTTCTGAAAACTGAACGAGTGGCCAAACATCGCTGCAAACTGATAATCGCTGAAACTGATAATCGCTAATTCAAGTCGCCTTTACAAATTACCATAGCTTATAATCGATGAAGTCATCTGTGCAAATTCTTTTCATAGCGACTCCTAAATTGTCACTATTTATTTACATATATTTTTGAATCTCTAAGAAAATAAAATAAAATTTAGCTGAGCAGGGAACAGCGATTTGAGAAAGTTTGAACAGTCAGAGCTTCCTAAAGCTGAATCCTCTTTCTTTACAAAACAGAGTTGTTCGAACCTGAGGTTTTTAAAAATTGTTAAAAAATGTCCCTAAATATTAGCACGAACGTGAGTTTTTTAATTTATTTAAAAATATCTCGAAATTGATACAAAAGTGATTTTTTTTTGTTATTTGAAAATTTCTATATTTCTAATTCTAAAAATTGACTGAAGACTGAGTTTTTTTTTCAATTTTAAACTTTCTCTAAAAGTTGACGCAAAACGGATTTTTTTCAATTTTAAATTTCTCTAAAATTGACGAAAAAGTGACATATTGTTTAAATTTCTCTAAAATTTAATGAGAGGCGTTTTAAAATTTTCTCTAAAAATTGATGCAAAAGTGCATTATGCCAAAATCAAACTAAAACAGAAGCACGTTCACTGTGAGAAACTACGAGCTGATTCTACCGCAAGTTTCCTCCAAATGACATTTTGCCCAATTGCGTAATTGACAACATACAACAGCGCTGAAAATCGCTGCAAAATGTATCGTGAGTAAGGACCCTTCAACTTCAAATTGGGCCCTTGTCCACTTTGTCGCATAATGTACATATTTGTTGCTGTCCTCAACTACAGCGTCTCCCTTCTACTCAATCGCTGATCGACGCTGTAAACTAACAGTCCACATTTCATGTCCTATCATGTCATGCTAATATTTTTTTCTGTTATACCTCTTGCTATTACTGCAACGTTAGAACAGTTACGCTTAAATCGCTGCAAACTAATCGCTTCCAAAATACTGCAAATGTGTACAAAACATTATTGTTATTCGTCACAATTATGTCATTTCGTCACAATGAAAATGAATGAACAGCATCTAGCGATTTCCTACAAAAATCCCGCTGCAACGGCGGAAAATCGTTTTTAACACAATTTAGTCAATTAAAAGCAGAAAATCGCAAAAAAAAATGGCAGAAATTCTACTCAAATCGTTTCCAAAAATGGCACAATTCATTTAAGATTTCTTTGATTTACTAAGAACATAAAATTTCGATCTTCCAGAGAGTCAGAGCTTCGTAGAAACCTTATTCCTCTTTTTTAGAAAAAGAGTTTTTTAAACGACGTGAGATTTTTATTTATTTCAAGAAATACTAGTATTTACAATTACAGCTCCTGGTTTAATCGCACGTCAGCGGCGCTTCGTGAGCGATTAGAGGATTACCGTCTTCTTCATAGACTAAAAACACACACAAAAAACTTTCATTTCTGTCCGTCCGTCCGTCTGTCCGAGCATCACGATTATCTCAGGAACTGCTCAAGATATCTCAAAGCGGTTTTCGGATAAATGTTCACTTATATCCGACCCAGATTAAGTTTATTTTAGTTTGACCGGAAGTGACCCCCTTGGGGGTCAAAGGTCAAGGTCAACTATATTGTTCTATGACAACATAAAAAAAGACCCTTACAAAAGTTGTTTGTCTTATAAAGAGGGACAAGATTTGTATAAGACACTTTTTTCTGTGACCCCCCAATGACCCCTAAAATGACCCCTTGACCTCAAAATGACATTTCAAGGTCAAACTCTACTTTTTCATGAAACGAAAAGTTATGATGGTTTAAATGACCCCAGAGTCTCCCTTGACACGGAAATGACCCCTTGACATCCGAAAATTTGGACTTCTGTTTTCTAGTCTAATGATTTAAATGCTTCTAATTCTAACTTTCCTACTTCCGCTACTGGTTGACCGTTTTACCACGGTTTATTTAAAATAACTTTAATATTACGACGTTAGTAACCGCATTTTAAAATATTTAATCAAATTGTCGAGCTCAACGCCATTCAAAATATTCAAAACTTAAAGTTTACCATCAACGCTCCTCGCAGTTGTTGAGTCGCCGAGAGTTTCTGTTTGTTTGGCATGAGTTTTGTTTATTTCAATATGTTGTTTTAAATTAAAAAAGAAAATTTTGGGTTTCGAAGTTTATTTTTAAATATTGTTTAAAAATTTGAAATTAAATTTGTGCTCTGGAAGTGTTTTTGTTTTAAATATTGTCCTAAAAATGAACTTTTTTTGAGTTTTTGAAAATGTTGTTTTAGATTTTGAACCGAATTTGACTTTGAACTTGTTTTAAGATGTGGTTCTTTGAAGAATCAAATTTGATGCTTTTTAAATTCTTAAGAAAAAGCAAAGTAAAGCAAAAGTAAGAAGAGAGTAAGCACAAAATGAAGTCGAAGCTCAAAAGCCTTTGGGTTTGTTTCTCAATCAGCTTTTAGAGTAGAGCTGTAGAGGTCAAAGGCCCCTTTTTTGAAAATGCGCCTCCTACGCAGCACGATTTCGACAAAAACTGGTTCCTACACATTTACTGATGGAGTGTTTCCAGCGAAATTTGGGATTTCCTTTCAGGCTATTACGACTCGTACACGAATGAACTAATTTACAGAAACTCGATTTTGTGCATTTACATTTTGTGCGTGAGCACGGTGCTCAAGGTCGTGACAAGGTTTGGGGCTTCCTACCCGGCTACTACGATTCGTATGCTAATAAACTTATTTACAGGAACTCGATTTGGTGCGTTCTGATACTGTGCTCAATGTCGTGAAATTTGCCCTCTTGAGTTTTTGCGTTTTGACCCGAGGTCAATTCGAGGTCAACTACGGCGTCGCACGGCGCCTCTTCATGTTCAAGCTCAACTTGTTCACGGGCTTTGTTCACCTCCACACCGCCTGGAGAGCTCCCGAGCTCTTCTGCGTCACAAATCTCATATCAACCGGATTTGAGCAAATTGGTTAGATTTTGGGGGAAATTTTGACAGAGGGCTAAATTGTGAGGTTTTTTAACGCCGACACTTTCAACATAATTGTCCCTGGGAAACTTTAACGTCAAAAATGAGGTTGCATCATGCGGAAATATAACAGAACGGCGTCCAACTCAGCAACTGGAAACTGAAATAAGTATTTTTGTTTTTATGCATTCATTCTGAACAGCAATGTCGGCATCACGCGTAAATTAATGTCACGCAACGCAACATGTTACGAACAATGCGCCACCTGACGATTGTGTCAGTGATCTAATTTAAGCCTTTAAGCCAAAGCAATAGGCAGCGGCAAACACAAACATTAATACAGTACAGTACAGTACATCGAGTACATAATCTATTTTAGAGATCTTAAGCCTTAAATGAATAAGTTCTATTGTTCAAGCCATTTGTGAGTTTAGATCTGAACTGGTAGAGACCCAAGGAGTGTCAGACATTTTATATTCAGTGTAATTCTGAGAGTCAAGAAGAGAAGTCCAGGTTACATTCAATTAGCAATTCAATTTCAATTATTCAATCTTCCTAAAACGTTAATTAAAATACAACTAATCAATTGGATCCAATTGCAATTCGACTCATCAATTAATTAAGCATCTGACCATCCGATTTCCATACTACTCATCGTCACACATTGATTAATCACCAACGTTCACTTCACAACATGAACATAGAAACGACGTGAGCCTCCGGCGCAAGACTTGTATTTCTTTTATCACAACAGTGAAGTTTAGCGTTGCCTTACATTCTGGATACATAATTTTGATTCTCCGTTTGTTTTCTTGCGTTAACGCAACAACTAAAACAGGTTGACCTGTTTAGTCCGCTAATTTAAAATTAACGCAAGGGTAACATACAACAAAGCTAAGCAAACTGCCCGAAGAAACCAGATCCGGACTATTCAACTGCCCCTGTTACGAATGTGCCTGCATTTCCAATTTTCAGTTAGCGCATGACGTCAAACTCATTCCTTTCAAAACTCTTAATCAAATTGCAACGTTTAGTAATTGTGTCAGTTAGCCAAGTTACGCGTCAAATTATATTTTTGATGCGTTTTTTTATGAAACAAATGACCCAAGAATTGACGTGCATCAATAGCTTGATCCCCGTGACCGTTTTCCGAATCCATTGGAATTTAGAAAATGGGGCTAACAAATTTATTGCATGGCGTCGAAACTGTGCATCTACTAAATTTCAACTCATGATAAGTACAAGAAAAGTTAACAACTTAAAAAGTTGTTAAAAGTTGTAATTATGTCACAAGAAATGAAATCATGAAGCTTTTGTAACATAATGTTTTCTAAGCATGAAAGCTTGAAAATGTTGTAACATATGTTTTACAGCGTGGGAGCTGGGACACCCACTGCCACTTCCACTGCCACTTCCACTTCATGGAGGAGGTTTTGGGGTCGTGTCGAGGTCAAAGGTCAATGACCCAAAAGGGTTTGAGGTTATGACCCAATTCATCAGCTGCGCCGACTGCGATTTCCCCCTACGGTATCTTCCTCACCGAATTCAATGCCTTGAGAACTCCTCAATCGAGCGTAAGCCATAAAATTTTTGAAAACAAACGAAACGGAACGAAAATTTAAACAAATTTTTAAACGAAAAAAGTTTATTTTTCAAAATTTATCAATACTTTTTTTTCCTATTCCTGAGTAATAAGAACTCCTCCGAGTTCGATGCAAAGGATATGAAAAACAATGATCGGCATGAAATTTTCACAGAATACATTTGGTCAAAAAACACCAAAAACGATTTTTTTTTCTAAAAAAAAAAACACTCTTAATTCAATTTTTTAAATTCGTATTTTTTAAAAACGTTCTGAAGTCTGTTCAATGAGTTAAAAACGAATTTCAAGTTTTTAAAATGGATTAAAATTTCGATGTTGAGACTAAAATCATACTCTAAGCTGAATAACTTTGTTCTAGATTTTACAATGTTTTGTTCTAAATTTATTAGAGTCCTTGTTTTAAAAAAAGACGGCGTATCGAAAACGGGCCACGGCACACGCGCTGCGCACCTACAACTCCCTCGCCGTGATTTTCAGCCACGTTAACATCACTCTTGGCCTCTTCATGCCAGCGCTCGTCAACTTCCTCGTTACGTCGCTTTCCTACACGCTTGGCGTCATGATTCTGCTCTGGAAGCGGGCGCTGCCAATCAAAATCACGCTTTCAATTTACTTTGCGCTGATTCTCTTCCGCTTTCTCATGCTCATGGACCAGTCGTCCAAGGTGTCCAAGGAATCGGACACGTTTCGTCACGTCGTAGCCAAGGGAGCGGCACAGCGGAACATGGAGGTCCAGGGTCGTGTCAAAAGGGTCTGCGTACCCTTCAAGTCCAAATCAGACCCTTCCACGCCGTCGCCGCCTACGTCATGTTCATCTCCCTCCATGCTGTCATCAGGTACTCCGTATCCCTACTCCTCCTCCTCATACAATAGCGCTGAAAATTGCTGCAAAAATGTGTCAGGGTTGAAAATCGCTGCAAAATGCGTGACGACGCTTCAAATTCAAATTGGGCCCAAGGGAGCTGTGTCCACTTAAACATTGTCATATTCATCTTCGTCACTGTCATCAGCTGCCTTTTCCCTCATACTCATTCAACAGCGCTGAAATCGCTGCAAACTAAAACGAGTCCCCGGACCACTTCACATGTCATGTTTATGTCATGTCATAATGTCATGTCATTTGTTATAGTACATCACGCTCTTACTCCAACGGTTGAAAGCTTACGCTGAAAATCTCCGCAAACTCTCATCGCTTCAAAATATATTCCGGACAGGAAAGCATGATTTCATAAATAACAAAAAAAATCGTTGTATCACCTACTGAAGTCCTACGAAATCACATTATTGCAATGACTGAAAATCAAGCAGGTGGCAGGAAAATCGCTGAAAATTGAGAATCGCTAATTGAGAATTGCTAATGGAAATCGCTTCTACAGTGACTAGAAAGCAGAAAATTGCTAACGTGACCTTTAAAAATTGTTAATAAAACATGTTTTCTAAAATGTCACAATTTTTTCAATATTTTTTTTAATTTAAAAAAAATAAATTTGTTTCGATCTGCAAAAAACAATTTGAGAAAATAGAGTCAGAGCTTCACTAGAAACCTAATTCCTCTTTTTTTTTTAGAAAAATAGTTTTTAGACAACCTGAGGGTTTTTAAAATTTGAAAAATTCTGTTATTGAGCAAGTTATTGACATGCTTATTTAAATTAATTAAACTAAACTAATATATTTCTAAATTTTGAGTTCTTAATCTAATTCCTGAAACTTATTGTTCAAATTCAACAAGCTAAAATGACGCTGTTAAATAGAGGCTAATGAAATGAGATGACCGTGACCTCTCACATGCGTCATTCTCTACCCCCGTCCTTAGAGACCCCTAAGGAGCCTCCTAGGGGGCTGCTTGCACGCAGGTTGAGAAATATGGTTCGTCGTAGGAAGGTATTGGGTATTGGTGGTGAAGGAGAGCGCCTGGTGACGCCATTGATAGGAAGGGCCTAATGACCTGGGAGGAAGAGGCCTGGTGACGTCTGAGAAAAGATAGGGAAGGTACTTTACATTCGGGCGACTGACCGAGGTCCGTCTGCCACGGGGCGAGGCCCCAACGAGCATCATCGATACACCCATTATCAGAATGCGACATACCTTGCAGCTATTTAGTGTCCAGAAGAAGACTTTGGAATGGAGCTTCGGACTGTAGAGCGGATGTGACGGTGGCGGAGGAGAGTGAGCGAGAGCCCTTGAGAGCGAAGGGTCTTCCGTGGAACGTCTGGATAAGAAGAGAGAGAGTGTGATTTTGCGAGGAGCGAATGAGTGGACTTGAGGGTTCGTGTTAAGTGAGAGAGAAACTTTACTTCTTTACGTTAATGATGACAAATAATTACTGGCTGCCTTAACACTAATTTGGCGACTTTTTTATACCTGAGGCGGAGAGGAAGAGTCATTGACAGGAGGTCAGTCACAGGATTAGACCTGCTGTCATCATAAAGATGACGAGTTTAGAAATTGCTTTTAGTTGCAATTTCTCCCTGTTCTGCATGTAAACATGAAGATGGAAGGGGAGCGCTAACCTGAATATTGCAAAGTAAGCGCAACGATGTTGCGCTGACTTTCGCAATTTCAGGTTAATAAATCTGTCATTCCGAGTACAGAGTCCAAGAAGTCCAAAGCCCTTGGGGTAAGGTCATAAGGCACGAGCGCGTGCCTCTTGTCTATGACTTTCTCCGTTTCAAAATTCCAAACACGCTCTATAAAAAAGAAAACAAAGGTCTGTTCTAAAAATCTTTTCATCTAATCTAAAAATGATCTTGTTCAACGCCGTTCAAATTAATTAAAATTTAGCTTCGGAACTAATTTGCTTGTAGCTGAACGTCACTTGTAGCCATTGTCACTTTGTTTTCGCAATGCTGCTTTAGACTTTAAAGTAATATATAGGCTTTAATATTCAAAAATACGTATTTTCAAACTCAACTGAAAAATTAAACATTTGAAAATTAAATAAAAATTTGAAACCGGAAAAAGCGTTTTAGAATTTAAATTTGATTATTCAAATTTAAAAACTTAAATTCGCTTAAATTTTTTAAAATCACGTGTCATTAATTTCAAACAATTCGATTTCAAATTTAAAAACAACATTTCGAAGCAACTTCAAAAATTTGATTTCAAATTTTAAACAATATTGTCAAAACAACTTCAAAAATTTGATTTCAAATTTTAAAATATTTTCAACAACAAGTTTGAACTATTTAACTTTCTTTGGGCGCTCAGTCAAGTTTAGATCCATTAAACTTTGGAATCATTTGCCTAAAACTTGGAACTTTGAAAATATCTATATTGGAAAGTTTAAAAAACTAATATTTGATAATCTGATGGTTAAGAGAAAGGATGATTTTGTAAAATTTCATTACTTTTAACTATTTTATCAGCTATTAATAATGTTAACTTTAATTAAAATTATACGTTAGATTAAGTTAGTTTAGGTGTCAGACCCTAGGAAGATCAGGACCTAATTGTAATGATAGGGAGCGACACATAAATAAAGCGATTTGAAATCTTGAAATCTGGAAAGAATTTTAAGGAGAATTTTAAATCAACTTGCGGTTACGCGGTTATGTGGTTACCGCAAGAAACACCATACCGCGGTTAAAAAATTGAGTTTTTAGTTTATAATTTAATTTAAATGATTAAGTGGTTGATTAATTAATTAGCTTCTAATTTCGGTTTTAGTCTACGAAGAAAACAGGGGGGCTCAGGACTGTTTTCTGCACTTTTAAGCGAAGATTCAGCGCGTTACCGACTTCAAAACGCCGTCATTGATATGATTCATTGACGTTTGACCTCGACAAGAACATAGGAAAGAACATGATTAACAGCGTGCCCGTTTTTGGTATTGTGTGTTCCAGCATCATCAAGGGTCATCAAAGTCAAGGCATAAATAGAGGCTAAAATCCCAAAGAAAAAATCCCCTGAAACACAATCATGCATTTCCTTTATTTTGGGCCTACACAAATTTTTTTCAGAAAATACAGAATATTTATAACAAAATTTTTACGGATTTGGTGAAAATCGTGCTTACATGTCAAAATCAAGAAAAAAAAATTGAAGGCGTTTCGACGCTTTTTTTTCTCATTGGTGTATATCCTCTCCTTCATACCTCTAATTTTGTGCCTTCCAGAGATCAAATTAAAGACGATTGGGTGGAAGTTATTCACTCGATTGCTCAATCAAATTCAGCTAACTTTCTCCATCAAATAAATGCAAATTTAATAAATTTATATAAAAAGTGAACGGGCCTATTTTTCGCCATGTATTATGTAAATATTTTTGTCCATTTGTGCAACGTTGTATTTAGGAGTAGAGCAAATAGATTTTAAGATCAATTGCTGCACAGACGTTGTGAGGTTAGGACATCACAGTTAGTTAATTGTAATTAGTTAAAGGCCATAAGGCCTTAGACGCGTTACTCCCTCCCTGCCACCCTTCGCCTCGGTGTGCACCACCCTTAAGCCCTCGTGCCTGTGCACGAGGAAGGAAGAGGATCTCGGCCACTCGCCTCATCATCCTCAGATGGTCCCCAACCACCAAGGAGCAGGACTCACCGTGGCACCCAACCATCTCCATCCGAGGATGTCCAAGGTCAAGTGACCCCTTCACCCTTCAGTTTCCTTAAGCCTGGAGAGGCTTGCGCCAGGAGTGGCACAAGTGCCAGGATTGGCACTGGCGCCAGGAATGGTGCAGAACCAGGATTGGTTCTCCCCTTAAGGCTCCCCCATTCCCTTTGTCGGCCATAGGCCTTATGTATTGTTTAGGCCCCTTAAGGGCATAAGGTTATTTAGACCATTAGGCATAAGGTTAGTTAGGTCCTAGAGGGCATAGGTTAAAACTTTTGAGGGTCAATAAACCCAGCCTTGGGCCAAAGACCCCTTAAGTACCCGTTTTGTCCCTTCATTTCCTTAGTTAAGGCCTGGGCAGTGGAGGTCACTGTCCAAACCTTACAAAGTTGGCTTATCAAATCAAACCATAAAATAATTAAAAATTAGATTGAAATTTTTTTCTATGTAAAATGCAATCAATCAATCATTTTATTGATATAGGGCAAACCCAGATCAACATGTTTACATTACTGTGTTAGTAAGAATACGAGAGTACAAGTAAAACACATTATTTCACATCGGATGTCCTATTAGAAGAGTGATGAGATTGAAAATTAATTGTTCGAAATTTTAAACAAAAATGAAATTTTGAATTAGCTTTTTCGTACCGTGAAATGTCACAGAAGCATACTTCGACACCATTTAAGAAAACATGCGTTTCTGAACTTAGGATAGTTACTTGTTGGAGTAGCGGCAGAAATGGTCGCCGCTAATGATGTTAGCGCATGCGATTCCTGAGCCGCATCCACAATGAAAAAACGCGCTAAATATAAACGGCTGAAAACTCATTTCGAGGCTTTATGTTACAAACCTAATGGGCCTGTAGCGCACGTTAAATAATAGTATTGTCGCAATTGCATTACGATACGAATTTGAAAGAAATTAGTTGGACGCCATACGCTAAATAAAAAAAAATTACAGTTAAATTGAGCATTGAGTCATGTAATTTTTGACACGGATGCGGTTTGTGATGTCGGTTCAGTTTTATCTTTGCGTCAATTTTAAAATTGACGTATCATTTTTACGATCTGTTTTAGTCATGCGTAGAAACTAGTGTTCTACACTTTATAACGGAAAAAAAAAACTGTTGTGCTCACAAGAATTATGAACCGCCGGCGCACGGCACATTTTTTTACGTTCGTGTCGCCTCGCATTGTTTAACATTGTGGATTTTCTTGTCTTACATTGCTAAAAGTGTTAAAATTAAAATAATGGCGGTTTGCAATTTTTACTTTGTATGACGCCGTTCAGTAGTGTCATATATATAATCGAAGAGAGAAATATGTCCGCTACCTAAAAAAGGGTTCTATTAAAATTAGGGTCTTTCTACCTGAAAAAGAGTTCTTTAAAAAAAAGGTCTTTCTATATGAAAAAAAGGTTCTTTTAAAAAAAAGGTATTTCTACCTGAAACAGAGTTCCTTTAAAAATAGGGTCTTTCTACCTGCGCATGCGCATGCTGGCAAAATCGTCGCGTGTGAGAAAAGTCAAAAAATCTCTATGGCCCAAACGCCCCCAAAATAACCTTTCACGGTCAAATACTACTTTTGCATGAAACAAAAAGTTATAATAGCCCCGATGACCCCAGATCCCTCTTTCCGGAAAAATTGTGCTATTGGGGCGTGACCCCTGTTTTGACCCCGTGTACTTTTTTAGACTAATTTAAGGTCGCTGAGTTCAAATCTGCAATCAGATTTGTGCGGTCTCGTCAAACAAAAAAGTTATGAATTTTAGAATGTTTCATTTTTCAATGCCAAATGTATAGGATTTTTTTTTAACTTTTAGAATTATAATTTTTTTAAACCTAAACCTAGCCTAAACTAAACCCAAACCTAATCCAAACCTAAACCTAACAAACATAAACATAAAAACAACAAACTGAAGTCAGAATTTTTTTTTAAATCCTATGGATTTGCAATGTAAAATTAAATATTGCAAAAAATCATAACTCCTAAGTCTGACGAGTCCGCCAAAATCTAATTGCAGATTCGTTTTCAGCGACCCAGAATTAGTCTAGAAAAAGGTAGAATTGCACTATCGGGGCTAGCCCCGATAGCGCAATTCTACAATTCTAATTCTACTTTTTCCCCCCAAAATGACCCCTTGACCTCAAAATGACTTTTCAAGGTCAAACCCTGCTTTTGCATGAAACGAAAAGTTATGATGGTCTCAATGACCTTAGAGCCTCCTTTTGGCAAAAAATGACCCCTTGACCTCAAAATTTTTTTCCGACAAGCAAATGCTGAACAAAACAAAGCAATTCAAGTTCAATTAATTATCAATTTTAAAGCTCGAGTATAATTCCATAATTTTTAATTAAAAATAATTGATCTAGGTTAGATAATAACTGTTTATTTGCATAATATATACAAGTGGCGGCATCAAATGTGCCGAACATTGATCCTGAATAGGCTATACCTTATAGCTGATTTTTTGTGTTGATGTGTTGGCGGGAATATGAATCTTTTAAATTATCAATATTTTGGAAATATAATTTGGTCAAAATTCAATTTCCTCGTTATCATTATTAGCATAAACTCAAATCATAATTTAATTTTTAATTTTAATTAGTTGACTTAGGTTAGCATGTAATTAAGTTTGCAGCTGTCTGACTTGAAATATGGGAGGAGCGGCATCAATTCTGCGGAACCTTGATCTTGAATGGACTATAATCTATAGCAAATAGGAGGCGCATTTTCAGAAAAACGGCCTTTGACCTCTAAAAAAATCCACTGGGTGGCCAAACGTTGCGACATTAGTGTCTTTATTTTCGAATTTGTGCTTTACTGTTCCTTTGCTTATTCTTCTTTTGCTTGCACTACATTTGCTTACTTTCTAATTTTGAAAATGAACTTTAACTCTTCTAAATCTTTGTAAACTTTTTTAATTCAAAAACTTTTTTTTTCTAAATGTGTGTCCGACCAGCCAATTCCATTGCCGCTGCCACTGCAGTTTGCCGACTCAGCCTTCGATCAATTAGTCAATTAACTAATTAATTAACTTAATGAGTTAATTGGCTAATTAAGAATTTAAGACCAAAACTTCTTTTACCAAATTCTGAAATTTTTGCATTTAAAAATGCGTTTTAAAACTTAAAAAGCTGTGAATCTTATTCTTCTTTAAAGAACCAGTTATTAAAACAACCGAAAACCAAAAGTCGTTCAAGAATTGTAAAACAACATTTTCAAAAACTCAAGTTCATTCTAAAATTTTTAAGACATTTTCAAAACCACCTTCAAAATCCACATTCTTAAAAAAATTCTGAATCAATTCTTGTAAGCAAGGCACATTACAAAACGCAAGGTCAAAATTTCTACCGTTACAAACCATTACCTTATCATTAAGATTACTTCGTAGATCAATCACTTCATGGAATATTTTTTTACTCAGAATACGGTTATTAACGTATACCAAAAAAAATTATTTTAAGTAATTAAGAATTAATTTAATTAACTTTCAATTGTGTTTTTAGTGTGTGAAGAAGACTCACTTCCACACGTCCAGGAGCCCTTCTACCACCCGGACAGGTGGCGCTGTCTCGAGGTGGTGAAAAGAGTAACTGAATTCTAAAGGTAAATTTAGAATTTAGAGCAATAAATTAAATGCCTCAATATCTAGAAAAATTTGCACAATATTAAATGTCTCAACTTTTGTGTCAATTTTTAGAAATTTATAAAATGTCTCACTTCTGCATCAATTTCTAGACATTTTTTATTTTATTTTTAGAATCCCAAGTTGTCTTAAAAAAAACTTCAGCAATTTTAACAATGGTAATTCGTAAAAGCGACTTCAATTAGCAATTATCAATTCTAAGCGATTGTCAATTTTCAGCGATTTTCCGCCACTTATTCAATTGTCAGTCATTGCAGTGGTATTTCAATACCTAAGCTTCATTTGTGAAACGGATAAAACGATATCGTTGCGTGTTAAAGCTTTATAACTGTTGTGTTAATAAAAAACTCATGCGCCGTCAGCGCAGGTCACTTTTTTATTCACGTACTGTCGCGTCCCATTAATTTTCTCATTTAATTAAATAACGTACAAATAAAATAACGTAATTTCAATTTCCAATTTGAAAATAATTGAGTTTGACACCGTTCAGTATGATAAAATTACAAGGTAGCCTTGTTTTTGAAAAAAAAAAGACAGTTTGCGGTTCCGTTTTTCGGTAACTGAGTTATCAGCGTTGGAAAAAATGACGTAGTCAAGCTTACGCGTCAAATTTCTACCAAAAATTATCAATTTGCTCAAGTCCGGTTGACATGCGACTTGTGACGCAGAAGAGTTCCGGCACGCTCCATTTATGTCGAAAATGTTCTGCGTAAGAGGCACATTTTCAGAAGATGGGCCTTTGACATTCGACCTCTAGAAAAAAGTTCATTATGACAGATAAACAAAGTGTCCTTATGTAAAAGGTTGCGACATTACTCTTTCTTTTCGATTTTGTGCTTTATACTCTACCTTTGCTTACTCAGCCTTTGCTTAATTTGAGTAAC